>VUQI01020403.1:19816-31682 GCA_015106735.1 Paratilapia polleni | reverse complement strand
TTTAAATACTTTTTTTTTTTTTTTTTTTTTTAATTTAATAAAAATAAAAAAAATTTATATTTTTTTAAAAAAAAAAAAATTTTTTTTTTTTTTTTTTTTTTTTTTTTTTTTTTTACTAAAACAATCCAATCTGAACTCTAAACAAATTGGGAATGAAAACTGTAAAGTAAACGTAATTATAGTTTTTTGTTACATGTTTATGTTTCATTAAGAACACACTACCTCTGCTGTTGTCATTTTTGCAGCTCTTTTTCCTCTTTTTGTACTTCCCAGACAGTTTCCGACTGGGCAATAATATGCTAGTTAGTGTGGATTTGTAGTCTGGTTATGCAGTTATGAATAAATATAGTTTTTTTTAACTTGATGTCTGACGAGTTTCATTTTGCACCTCTAGAGTGCAGTGTTGTTTTTTCCTCCCAGTATTTATTGCATCTTAGGTTTACTCACACTGAATCGCTGTGGGGGGTACTCTCAAGGAAACTGGGGGAAATTCCTTGCATTGTTCCTCTTTCCACCCTGCTCACACTTAAGGATTGTTTAAAGAGTTTCTAGTTTTTTTCTCTTTGATTTCACCCTAAGATCTAGAAAATCAGAATACATTAAAATGAGACTGAGCTCAAAGTGCAAAAGACACTAAAATTTAAACTAGAAGAAAACCTAAAGTTTGAAGATTAAATTATTTTGAGGTACAGTTACGCATTGATCCCTAAATAGTTGTGGTCAAGCATGATTCACGTAAAGAGGCCTGTTTACCAGCAGATGCAGCGCATGCGTAAAATGTGATGGCCGTTGGTAGTGGTTTTATGTGCCAATAGTTTTTGTCGCGTTGGTGAGGAATGCTGTTTTTGTACTTCCCCACGAAAATGGTGCTTCCTCCCAGACTATTGTTCTTGGGCAATCAATGAAATGACATCAGTGTGTGTGTGTGTAGCCACCGAGGGAAATAAATGGGAGGAGATAGGAGGCGGTGGGAGGTAGCTTCTGTATTCCACAACATAATTTAAATCCCTCACTTCCTCTTTGTTGTAATAGGCTTGTTCATACCAGCCAGTGTACGTTTCATCTGGGAGGGAGTAGTTTATTTTATCCCTAGTCAGGTAGCAGACTACTGAGTGACTGCGCCCACCTCGTGAAAAACACCTGTAAGAGAGGAGGAATTTTGTGGGCGCCGTGTCTTTACGGTAAACGCGCTTGTTGATCCCGCCCTCTCTTTGATAGAAAACTCGGTGATGTCGCTTCGTCTTTAACGAGCTTGACCCAGAACCCGGGGAAGGAGGGGAAAAGAGGGCAGAAAACAGTAAAAAACGAAATCGTCTGGAAGGGGCAGGCTTTCCAAGAGCAGGTGAGTAAATTCATAAATGTTACCAGATGGCTTATTATATTGGGGGTCGCGTTTTCCACCCGCAGATTGTGGGTGCACTGCAGCGCTGGCAAGGAGTGGTCATAGCATCGACAGATCAGTAACACGACTCTTCTCTGTTAGCTAACGATGCTAACTTAAAGTTCAAACCCTCCATTGCTCGCCGTGCACGCTGTAATTACTGACTCAAACGAGCCTTTGATGCCAGAAGATAAAACAAAGAAAGCAGTTTAACTTGGATGTGAAGGACCCTTTAGCTGAACACTCGCTAACTTCACCTCCCGTGGCTAATCTGTGTTTGCTATGCTAACGCTAGCCTGGCTGTTGGCAGCGATCTCGGGCGACTATGTGGGTTATTGTGATGCTAACGCTGCAAGACAGCCAAACGAGGTCGTGCGGGTGCTGAGCGAGCATTGAAGCCAGCTGGGCTGATTTGATCTCCAACATTGTCATTTATCTGTGTAGTAGCGTTGGCACAACCACAGAGTAAGTCAAATGCGTGAGTCTTTGTTCGCTTTTTATTTATGCCTCTGTGCGATGGCTCATGCTGGTGCCAGCTCAGCTCGTCGCTCTTGCCCCTGCTATCTTAACGTTAGCAAATCAATTCACGACAGCGTGTGGTATTTCAGAGGGGGTGCTAACAGCTACCTGATCCTGCAAGTGATAGGTTTGCGGTGTTCAAACAGGCATGGCAGCGTGATGGTCAAGCGGTTTTAGAGCTCTGAAAAACACTGGTTTCCTGCCTATATACACTTACTATGGTTTGACCTAGTTATCGTTGCAGCTGATGCCTCCTTTCATCCTCTTTCTGTCGTTGGGAGGCATTTTTATCAGCTGGAGCAGGGAGCAGATTGTACAACCTTGACGATTATCACGATTAGGAAACCTCCTGTGTACCAGAGTATAATTGGAAACCTGTTTGGCTAGACGTGCATGTATGTGTTGCAGAACCCCGTGTGTATTTTGAGTCCTCTCTAAGGGTAATGGACTCCCATTTGCAGCCTGCCACACATCCTGGGATTATTAGCTTGTCAGCCTGTGAACCTGTTGTATGGGTCTTGTGTGAACTTGTTTTGTTAGGAAAGTGCCTGGGTGGGGATAACTGTCAGCCTGCGTGTGA
Organism: Paratilapia polleni; assembly: GCA_015106735.1. Taxonomy (NCBI): domain Eukaryota; kingdom Metazoa; phylum Chordata; class Actinopteri; order Cichliformes; family Cichlidae; genus Paratilapia; species Paratilapia polleni. Next base: position 29,202 of record VUQI01020403.1, on the reverse strand, counting down.
ACGCGTACACGGCATTTTCTCCTATAAACACTGGTTACATACAGACACAGATCCGCACAGTGTGTTTTACTCAGTGCCTTACCTCAGGCTTCCTGTAGTTATCACTTTACTTGTAGCTCGTTTATGTGCTCCAGGTGCCACCACTAATAAGTCAGCCCTACTTGTCTCCACGTCCTTGTTTGATTGTTGATACGTGCTCCCAACACAGACTACAATTGTGTCTGCTCTCTTGAGGTGTACAGGTTAATCCCCAAAGGGCCTAATGTGTGTGTCAATGTATGTGTGTGTGTGTTAGGATGTAAGTGGATTAGGGGGCTAAAGCTTCAATCCCATTACAAGCCATGCTCATCTTAAACTAGCACCAGTGACATCGAACTGACTTAAGAGCAAATTGCAGTTAGTTACCTTGAGATGTGTGAACAGATGTGCATTTCAACAGTGAATGTCTTGTTTCAGTGGGAGGTGTTGCAGGTGTAGTTGCCTTCTACGCTAACTAGAGTTTAATTAAGTTGACAGGGGCTATATTGTTGCTTACATGTGCGTATGATCACAGATGTCTCCTGACAGGGGTGAGTGAGTCATGCTGACTGATGGCTGCAGAATCAGATGGGGGCTGTCTGACTCGTGGTGTGTCAGGGTTCGATCAGATGTTGTTGACCTCAAAGCACGGTGCTTGACATGTTGAACTTAATTTACTTCTCTTTGTCATGTTCGGTATAGAAGAATGTGACTCTTTTTAAAGAATAAAAAAGAAAAACACTTTTTTGATGTAGTTTGTGGCTTTGTACATGTGTTTTTTTTTTTGTTTTGTTTTTTTTTTATCATGAACTTTTTTTGAAACATAAACTCTATTAAGGCCAGAGATCTACATACAAGGTAAAGGTGATTTGTTTCCTTTGCTGTTTTACTTTTTTCCTTAGGTTGTTCTTTCTGGACCTATTTTTGTCACCTTAAGAGAAAAACAAAACTGCAGAGCATTTTCTTTTTTCTGATTAAATGTCAGACCGCAACGCCTGAGACTCAAGAGAAGATAGCCATCAGATTCAGCGGGTAGACTGATATGCTTCTTAAATTAACAAACCAAAAATGGACAGATTTCAAATATTCGCTGCAAACATTCAACATAAACATTCAACACAAACATTCAAGTCCGTTGCATTAGACATGAAACCGTCTTTAACCTAGGATTAACCTAGGCTGCTCAGTTATGGAGAAAACAATTATTTTGGTCAGTATTGACATTATGATTATTTAAAATGATTACTCAGATTTTGGAAAGATAGTGGATTTGGTAAACTTTGAAAAGAAGGAACCTGTCTTTTTTTTTTTTTTAATTGAGTGAATTTTCAGGAAGTAGTAGAGGGTGAATTTGAACTTGTATGGAAGGGCAAACGTAAAGTCCAAATGAGAGCATTATTGCAAAACAGTAAACTTTCTTTCTCGATTGATGGTTTAATATTTGCTAAAAGCCATAACTCTAATTGAAATTAAAATTCAAATAATTCCCCACCACAATTTTTGTACTTGGAATCTCTGCCAGGTTAGAGTCCCAAGTAATGTCTGATATAACCCTTGTGAGAACGGAGCAGGTAACTGTCCAGAGAATTCACAGCGAGCAAATGGGCCACATGTTTGCTGCCCCATGCATGCTCTATGCAGGCACCTAACAGCAGCTAAACCATATGGAGTATTTCCAGTAGAGCGTGTCTGATGCTGCTTGTCTCTAAAGTTAGCCTTTCTCACATTTAGCACCAGAAAGGGGAACTTCAGACAATGTCCGGACAAGATTTTTCTGACATTGTCCCAAATTTCTGTATAAAAATGGCTCTAGTAAATTATTATTTTAAAAAATTAAATAAAAATATGATGAATCAGCTGTGCAAAAATTGCTTCCCAAAGGTCACGAAAGCAGAACACAAAACGGTAAATGGAGAACAATATTGGCAGAGTGGGAAGTGCTTTGTGGTCGCATGATCAACATATTGACCGTGGGGGATTTTCGCCGCAACAAAACACTCCATCGGTTGGTGGTTTATTAAAGTGTACCTTCTATAGGTTCTCGTGGTTTATGTACAAGTGGTTCTGCCGGGGTAGATGATTTATAGAGAGCCAAAGACACCATTGCTGCCCTCTACTCATCTCTGATGTCGAATTCATAACATCCTGTTTCTCAGGAAGTGGCTGAGAGGGGAAAGGGGAGGAGAGCGGCAGTGGGACAACATTGATTGTTTTCATTGTTCAACGAGACTCGGCACTGACTTTCAAGGCCAAAACTAACAGCTGTGAGAGAGGGAGTCGGATGGAGGACAGAAGTCTGTGCGCATGTAAAGAGTGACATTATAAACACAGATGCGTGCACAGTCAGTTGTGTCCAATGATCTTCTTTTTGCTCTCCAACTCTTTTCACACTTGAGCTCATGCTCTCAGTTGCACAAACTTCTCATTGTTCCTCCAACCTCCCGGGCTGACAGCTGCAAATTCCCTCCTGGCTGTGGTTAAACCACAATAACATACTTACTCACACACAGCACACACACAATCGCATTCCTTCTTGCCAAGAAATATCTATCACAGTTTATAATTCATCTTGTGTGAATGACATTAGTGCTCATTAGCTAAATAACATGGCTTACGGACTGTTAATGATAATGTTAATGATTTTCTGTCTGCGAGACAAGCAGAGAAGTGAGACTGTGCATGCTTGTGATAAAACTGTGGGAACAAAGTGGCTAAAGAGATATTTGGTTAGTTTACTTTCCTGTGTTTGGGTCGCTGTGACCAGTAAACCTGCCTCGAAATACCACAACAGCACAGTAAACACTGATCTCTGAATGATTATTAGCCAGTGTCCTGCTTAGGTCGTTCTACACTGGATGAGTGGGTGGGCTGTTGAGCTGAATTGGCAGGAGACAATGCTAGGAATGCAAGATTAGCTTTTATCTTTGATTCAGGACTCCTTTCCTTATCTCTACCCCCTCCTCTTTCCCTCAAGCTCACCATCTCATTCCCTCTTCTTTCATACCCATCCATTTATTTCATTTGTTTCCACCTCTTAAAGTCTGCCCATCTCTGTCTCTATGATATCAGCCCTGTCTGGGCTGTGACCATATAAAGGCATGTGGGTAACAGGACAGCAGTTTGTGATTTGCTCAGGTAGGAGGTTATGACGTCTGGGTGAGTGTATGTAGGTGACATCATATCTCTTCCTGGCAGCCAGCCTCATCCCACATGCAAATGCTGGTTTTGGTTCTTGCAGATTCCTTTGTCTTAGGAAACATACTTTAGCCACGCCTGGTTTTCTCATCAGTTCATCCCATTTTTCCTCCCTCTTTTCCCACACTGAACACACCCCAATCTGGGATTTTTTTTTATCATATGTGTGTTTTGTTAGTCATTATTTTGAAAGACATACAGGAACAGACGCAGCCACTGCGGCCTTCATTTTACCAGCAAAAGTGAAACTGTCTATGATATCTTTATATCTGTTTTTCTTTTTAAATTTGCGCAACCTGATGCATGTGAAACTATGAGTCATTCATTGTCATGTCCTGAGCTCCTATTCTCACCTGTCTTTTGCACTTGTTAATGCTTTACCTGTGAAGCACCTGCTGCCTGAAGTGTAAATGCAGGTCTGTGTTTGTTGCCCAAACGTTTCAGCTGTCTGTGTCTGCATGTGAGCCAAACAGCGAGACACTGAAATTTAGTCGCCCCCCCCCCCTCCTACCTTGTCCAACCGGTCATGCAGGTGTGTGGCAATAGTGAGTTCATTCACCTCATGAGGAGCTGGGTCGCTGCAGAACAGGGTGTATGAACAGATAAGAGGACCTGAGTCTCTACTGTCAAATTGTTTGCCTCTGATATAACAATGTCTTTTTTTTTTTTCTTCTTTTTCTGAGTCAAGATAACAAATGGATGTAGAGGGAGGGGATATAAGGCCGTTGGGAGAGTGGATCCACAGGTAGATGAAAACTGATTAGAGAGAAAAGCCTGGATGGGAAAAAAAGCAAGTAAAAGACAAAGAAAAACAAGAGCTGATAACCGAACATATGTTAGAATCTCCAAAACCTGCTTTCTCTTTATGCTGACAGTCGATGTTCTGTGACCTAGAAAGAGCTGCAGGTTGTTCAGCTTTCCCCAGCTAGCTGCCGTACACAGACCAAATGTTGAGTAAATACAGGGTGTGTCCAAAGGCTGGGGCTACTGTATATCTGTCTCTTGCTCTGCTTTTCTGCTCACAGAGCTAACACAACCCCCGTTGACGCACTTGTATGGTATTCTCACTATGCTGCTGATTTTCGAGCAGATGTGTCTTCACTAAAACACTTCTTATTATTCTCTTCCCTCTACCTCTTCTTTCTTTCTCTGCAGTCCATTTCTCCCTGTTTCTGGGCTTGGTGGTTTGGTGACTTTCCACACATGAACAACTAGAGCACCGCCTCTGACCTCTTGGTGTGATCTCTCACCTCTTCTACCAAACCACACCCGCAGGTTAAGGTGTGTATTTTGGATTTTTTTTTTCTAAACTGAGCTTAAAGACTTTTTTTTTTTTGTTTGTTTTGTTTTTTTTTGGGGGTTTTTTTTTGTGGTTAACCCATAAGAGAAGTGTGCAGTTGTCTTTGGGATTATGTGAAGCTTAACAGTTGTTTGTGTGCAGTATGTCTCTTTACCACCAGAAATTATACTACTGAATCAGCCGAGGACAGAATTTTGATTCTGGCTGTTCTAATCCAAAATTTTAGATCCATGCAATAAATGTGTTTATGCTACAAAGACAATACAACTTGTATTATGACTCTTCTTAGAATTGTATTTCAAAGTTTCAAAAACCTGGAGGATGCCTTCACGTTTTAAATGGTAGTTTATTGATCTGCATGCAAGTGTTGATGTAGTGTTGTAATAACTATAGTACCTCCACATGTTAGTGAATTAATGAATATTTAAGGTCAGTGCAGTGGGTTTTAAAGACTCTAGGTCTCTCTGTTATCATTTCTCTTCTCCTACACAGTTTTTTTCTGATTATGAGCTCAGATTAATAACATTGTTTTTTGGGGGTATTTATGGATTCTGTTGTGTGGTGTGTGTTTGTTTTTTTTTTTTGTTTTTTTGTTTTTAAACCTTTCACACAGTAAAGCATTTCCCACTCAGGCTTTACCTGGATTCACCCAGATATATTAATGGTAGCCAAAGTACTGTTTTAATATATAACAAATTTTTTCATCAGTCTGGGAGAACAAGACCATCTGCGATTGATTTACTGATGAAGAATCTCTCTTCGCCCTTATTTTGAAAGTTTTCTTCTGGTCTCACAGTTCTCTACCTCAAGGCTGACCAGTCGCTGGTCCTGGTCTTCGATTTCACTGTCCAGTCAGTCTCTCGTCCTGCATTCAGACGGGCTCCACGGGACGAGGCCGACAATGAAAATAAATCAATGGCTCTGTTATGCATTTGTCACAAAGTACTTGATAATGTAAATATGTGCAGAAGAGCACCTTATAAACAGTAGTATAATTCTAAGAAAGAATGGGTATTTTTTTTTTTTTTTTTCTGGGTTGTTGTTGTGCACCTCCTCCCCTATCGCTACTAATAGATTCTAATTATGTGGGAAACACTGCTCATAGTACAACTCTGCAGCGATCTCACTGTTGCTACTGCAGTTGTAAATGATGCAAGTGGAGGAGAAAAAAAAATGAATGAGTGAATCACACATGCCAGGAAGAGACGGTGTGAAAAATTCTAGTGTAGTTAGGAAAGTTTTGTCTTTGAGTTTCAAGTGGAAGCACGTCTTTACATTGACCGTTGTAATTTCGTCACTGAAGCCAAAACATGAAGTCAACTCTTGTGCAATCCTTACATTGTCAGTAGCTTTCCAAAAGGCATCTCTGGCTTGGTTACCAAACGAGATCTCTGAAGATAACTTGGATAAGGAGAACTGCAACCCCCCCCCCCCCCACAAATCCTGCATCAGCTGGATCTTGCTATACTTTGTTTGGAGAGTGTGTTTTTGATATACACCCGCTCCCTCTGCTGTAGCGTGTTTAGGGCTGTATGCATGTGTGTGTGTAACGCCCCCCTCTCTCCCCTCGGGGCTGTGTAGTGTGCATGGAGCAGTGTGAGAGTGCAGCGGCTCTGCTGGAGTCGGTCAGGGAGCAGGAGGTGCAGTTTGAACAGCTGACCAGGGCGCTGGAGGAGGAGAGGAGGAGAGTGGGCCTCCCCGCCACTAGCCCCTCAACCTTGGGTCGTCCCCTCCCTCACACACAGGTAACACTCCCCAAAGAACCCAAACATTTCCATCCTGAGTCATTCGAACTCGGTACAACATCTTTCTGTATGGATCATTATTCCCTCCATCCAACCCTTGGAGTGAATTCATGCATCGTTTGTCTCTTGACCTTCATCCGTCCATCATTCATCCCTTATCTCCTCCCTGCCGCCTCTTCTCCGGCAGCGCTCGCTGCACGTGTGTCTGTGCGTCATTGATATATCTTTACTGACTCTGATAAAGTATATCTGACTTTTTAACTCTCATCTGCAAATTTATCATTACATGCCTTCACACACTGTCAGCATGCCTTCAGTGTCACTCACTGGATACACTCTGACACACACGTTCACTTTTCATCTGCCCCTGCTGTGGAATTTCAGTTATTTTCTTCTGTTGCAGCATGTCATGTTAAGGAATAGGGTCATCTGTCGTGCATGTGTTGGATAGTCCTCCATCCAAACAAATTTCTTCAGAGTTTTTTATTTTGTCATTTAAGATCATAAATTTGTCTATTGTTCATGCTGCATCCAAAGTGTTAACTTGCATGCCTCTCTGGTTTATTAAACATCAGTTCATCCAAACATGTTATAAAGTTACTAGTATTAATTTCTTTTCTATATTTATCAGTGTTATTGCCTGTGTGTTGAGTGTTATGTGTCTAATATTACACTATGTAAATTTATCTATCAGATATCTATTTATCTATAGACGCCATTTGTGTGTGATAGGTTAAAATTATTTTGGCTATAACAGAACTAAAAAATCCTCATCACAGTTTCCTGCAGCCGATGCTCATGTATTCAAATCACTTGGGTGTAAAACAGTAAATGTTTACATTTGAGCAGAATTCTTAAAAATGGCCTAAATGATGGCTTTTTCAAAACGGTTGCCGATTAATTTCAACCATTAGGCTGTTAATTGGCCTGTTTTAACTCTAATGCTGTCAGTACCATTGTGTCTGACTATTCAGGGCATTTATGGAGCAGGATTGCTATATGACAACTATGGATTTTGTCCAAATGTTACAAGATGTTTAATTTGCTTTGTAAATTAAAAACAGGCATTATAACCAGGTATTTTTTTATTTTCCTGAAAACTGATTTAGAGCTGTTTAGAAGTTTAAGATGAACTTAATTGTGAGTCTTAAGACTCCCATGTTGCTGTTTTGTTTCCAGCCAAATTATTTGGGTCAACATGGTCCCACCGTTATCTTATGCCATTTTTTTTCTTTTTTCTGTAGCACTTAACTATCACAGTAGCAAACTTCACTTTGGTGCCTGTGGTCTCTCAAGATGCAGATCCGTTATTTTTATTCCATCAGGTCACACTTTTACAGGAGTTGAGATTACTGGCACATTTTTCAGCTGTCTCTAAATGTTTTCCTTCCTTTTGAGGGCTTGCTGACATTGATTAGATCTTATGTTTTGTCTCGTTGAATCCTTGATAGCATGAAGGCTACAAAAGCTTTGTGATAACCATCCATGTTTATTGATAAAGACACGCAATATCTGTTCTGTCATTACTGCTTGAAATGCATGCCAGAGTTGCTTGTGAATCAGATGGTATTCTATGAAGGACTAGCTTGAGAGGAAGTATGTCCTTCTTGTTGCTGTGTAAGCACCGTCTGCACTTCCCATTGCTTTTTAGTAACAGCCCTGCCTCCTTGTGGGTACAGCATAAAGTGCAGAAGGACACACTGCAATGGAGTGGAAGAAATTGTTGTTTGAAGCTCTTAAATATATTTTTTTCTTGTCAGCAGTGTCAGTAATACTGAAACCAACTCTGGGTGTTGAAACAGTAATCAGCTGCTGAAAAAGATTTCCAAAATAGCTCAGTTGTGCTGTGTTTGCATGTGATTGCCGATAATGAAGCAGTTACATTGCACGAGTGTTACTCTGGCTTAGATAGAAAGTGTCCAAGTCATACAGTGTGACAGCCATTGATTATATAAGAGTTTAGTGCAGGAGGAAATGGGGTGTGAGGATGACTGGCTGCATTCCAAAATTTCCTCCTTCGTGTCTGGCAGTGATTCACAGGCCATAAACATACAGGGACGGTTTGGTCAGCACTGAATGTGCTTCAGCAGCAGTAATATCATCTGAGTGGTTAAAAGTAGACAGCACCGGTCACTGGGAACTGTGCCTTTAACCTCAATCTTGTATATTGTTTCAGTAAAATTGTATATTCAATTTTCTTTTTTTTTTTTTCCTGTGTAATTCACAGTTGTGTCTTTCTCTTTGATCCCAGAACGGGCGTTTAGGGGATGCAGACATAGAACGACTAAAGCTGACAGACACGTATATAAACGGCACACAGGTATGTGAATGTACAAAGTGAAACATATAAAAATAATTATTTTTCTTGTATATGTCAGTGATTAAAGATTTCCATTTCTGGTGTCTTTGCTACAGTACAGGATGGTGGACCCTGCACATGGCGCTCTAGATGAGAGCTACACACCAGAGGACGAATCTCAGGAAGTGCACTCAGTCTTTTCTGAGGAAGGAACCACACGGCGGATGGACAATGGGGTAGGGCAATCTAGCACATGTTCCAGTTTCACTGATATCATCAGACTTTATAAAATTTTAATATTACCATAAACATTTTAATACATTGATCTGATCTCACAATCCCACAGATGAAGAAACCAATATCACGCATAGTTCTGCCTAGTGAGTCGATGTCCATTGATGGGGGCTTGTCAGTGCCTGGTATGGGCGTCTACAGTGCCACACTGGACCGTCCTTACAGGCAGCCTGTCGGAGGAGACTACCCCACTGCTACAGTACCCAGAAACTACCACTATGGCCCTGTGGGTGGTTACGATGACTACCGCGGAGGTGCACCGTCAGAGGCATACACTAGTCTGAGCAGGGGTTCACACATGGATGATCGCTACAGGTGATTGATAATTCTGAACAGCATCTGACATTTAATGGCAGCTGTTTTGGTCTACATTTAGGAATGCATTTCTTTATAAGCCACATAATAAATGACGCTTCCATCAGTGTTTACAAAGGCATAACGTCCTATTTTTGCCTCATTAATCATTTATGTGTTAAGCTCTTGTTGAGACTAATAGACCTTTTTTCCCATGTTCAACTATTCAGCAGCAGAGTAT
>VUQI01020403.1:0-12448 GCA_015106735.1 Paratilapia polleni | reverse complement strand
ACTTTACAAAATTTTTTTTTTTTTTTTTTTTTTTTTTTTTTCTTTTAGACCAACCGGAGTGACTCTTTTGAATAAATTTAAATGTAAAATCCTACATAGCCATTTATACATGCTTGTCTACGTTAATTTTTGTGCTGCACAAAAACACATTTGGGAGGCTTCTTTACTCAGAGGAGACTCGAGTTTTAACAGATTGGGGAGAGATACTGACATAATTTAAATTGGGAGGCTGACAAAAGGCACATTATGACCTATTTTTTTTTTTTGGTTGTCTTTCCTTCCCTTTGTGCGTGTGTCTTTTTTATTTTGTGGGTTTTTATCTAAGGGAGTGGTGGGTGAGAGCATTATGCAATTTGTTCTACATTATAATCCAACTTTTACAGCTGAGTTGTTAAAGGCAAAAGAGACCAATCATCTTTTTGTTTTTTGTTTTTTACTCTTCACACACATAGTATATTTGTACTGTTGCCTATCCATGTAAAATTATGATGTACCATTCATACCTGCCTTGGCTCTGAGAAGTTGCTTTTTTTTCAGTGAACTATGTAACTGGTTGTTTTTATAAATAAAGATCTTTTCTTAGACAAGATTTGGTAACGTGTGATTGATGTGGCTGTGTGCTGAGATGAGGAAGGACTCGTGCAGATAAACATGTCTAATTAAAGAGAGGCAGTCTATCAGTGTAATTTCATCCCCTCACTCTTGTCAAGGCAAATGGCAAATGCTCAAACTTGACGCCATGTTTGATATTCACTCCCTCACATTATGCCTGGTTTTTCTGGGTTTAATTAGTAATGCTTTCTGTTGGGGAAACATTACATGTTAATCTCCTAACTTAACTCACATCTTGTGTTCAAGCCTTATTAAAGCCAGCTAACTTTCGAACACCACAGCAAAGCTGAGGACCGATAAGCGTTGACATTCTCAGCTTTGCTGTCGTCTCTGGTTACACACTGAGCAGCATGTTGACGGGGAATAGTGTGTTTGTTTGCTTCCTGACATGTCAAAGGAACACATGAATGGTTGTTCTGGACATGGAAGTGTCTAGATGTTTCAAGTATGCAATGCATCCCGGACAGGCTGAGAAGCAGCTGCTAGATCACGAGGGCTTTGAGTGGATGTCGGCGTGTGAAAGTTTGATATTAGTCAGGCTATGATGTGTATGTGTCGGCCTGTGACATAAAATTAACCTTAGATTTAATGTACGAGATGCAGGGCCACAGCCAGTGAGGTGGAGTTTTAGCACACCACCAGGGTTCATATTCTACAGTAAAAAGCTTCACATGCTTGCTTGGCTACTAAATAAACCATTTGAATGCAGCTTATGATTATTCATTCTTATTGAATCGGTTTATTTTTAGTTGTGAACCACAGTTTATGCCACACCTGCATTTACATATTGTTCCTGTTTTCTTCACTGCATCTTTATTTTTCCTGCCATTTCTGATATTTTCACTTTTAACGTGATGAGTAATGATGAGTCTTGTTTTACAAGGAAAGCTATCAGTGATGCACCCCATCTGAGAAAGATATGAGGGATGTGTGTCAACATTGTCGTGCTTCAAAAACCTCACTTTAATTGCGTTTATTATTTATTTAAGCTTGAACAATTTTTGAGGACTGATTTACAGTTAGTATTTATAATAATATAAAAAGGTACAAAGCACTGTGATAGGTTGGCGACCTGTCCAGGGTTTACCCCATGACCCTGAACTGAACTAGCTGTTAACAAAATAGGTGGATGGGTACAAATAACAAAAGATCCAGTCTCACACTTTCTTTTGTTTTCCATTTAAAACCATGAAATATCTCATTAAGGGCACCTAACAAACCCAAGAGTTTGAATAATTACCAATAGCTGGTACTCAAATTAAATAAAAGGGTTTTTAACAACCTTTTTATTTCCTTGTTGCTGCAGAAGAGGGTTCATAAAAGAAGTCCTCTACTACAAAGATCGATAGTGATTTGTTGTTTTTTTCTAACAAATAGCTCATTTATAGGTTTATTTGATCTATATTTTTACACAGACTTTGTCCTTTTTAGTCACTTATCATATTTGGAGAGACTTTCTTCACATCTAATATACAGAAAGGACAGAATTACATTAACAGATGGCTCCTGAAATGTACATGTGGATATGTGAGTATTTCTTTAAGACATAGTTGGGGGAGAAAATAAAATAGTAAATCTATCCTTTTGATACGGAGCCCTGTGAAGTTCCTCTGCCAAAATTAGTAGGCTGTTCATTCATGCTGGGAAAGGAAACGTAACCTGACAGCTGACCTGAAAAAATGAAATGTGAATATCTAAATGATAAATATCTAAAGTCTCACTGCAGCCATTATAAGATATGAAAGTTTATGTAGGTAATAAAAAAATCTTATAGCTGAGCTCCTCAGTTAGAGCTTTAATATTAGAGCTGTAATAAACTACACAGGCACAGCTGTTACAAGCAGCTATCTGACTCAGATGTGCGCCTGTCTGGGTTAGTCACTGCATGCGTGTAATGCTTGTAACCTGTGCAGCTGTTGCAGACATACACACATACACACACACACACACACCGCTCTTTAAACATGAGACCACCAAACGCAGCAGATTCTCCCCCTCTCCTTCACTGTGTCCTGTCATTTCTATTTAGGGCTCCACTGCTGTTCCTCGTTTCCTCTCCAACTCTCTCCAAAGCTCAAATAGAAGCAGCGACATTTAACTCCAGCACACCATATCGGAGGGAGAAAAAAAAAAACAACCACCAGGAGAACCAAAGGAATATCGATTCATCACAGCGAGCCCACATTAGGAACACCACCGTGCATGATAAGGTAGGGGAACCACACCACTGGGATTTTATGTGTGGTTTTATACTTCCTTCCTTATAGTCCCCGGAGCTGATTTGTGGAGGACTATGCATGACTGTGCAAACAGTTAGAGCAAAGGAACAGCTTTGTTTTGACCCATGGATACACTCGGTGTGCCTGGTCCATCCTCTTCAAACTTAGATGATGAGTCCCCTGAGCGTACTCCGGCCCCAGAATCCTCCCGCCACACCACCCACACCGGCAATCAGAGCGGGCTCAGTGGCCTGGGATACGGGTTTAAGGTGGCCTGGCACCACCTGAGGCCCTTTATCCCCTTCTTCCTCATCAGCTCCATGGTCGTGGCCCTCGTCTACCTGATGCAGGCCATCATCTATGGGGGGCCCTTCAAAGACCCGCTCTTCTTTGTCAAATTTAATGAGCGCTGGCCCCGACCGACTCCACCACGAGAGGACACTCCGTCTCCTACCAAGTTTTTCGGTCTGGTCCCTTCCTCGTCATTTGAGGAAGTCCATGTTGACGTGCACAGAGACAATGGGACAACGTGAACTGGAATATAGAATACAGGGACTCCACGGGGACCACACCAGTTCTTGGATTAAAAGAGCACAGTCTAATATTTGACTGGGAGACATTTCCCACTCATGTCCTCTGTCCTTTTTTAAAAAAATATATAATGGATGAAAATATAATGGATGAAAACGGATTTTCTTCCAGCAGGTGCAGCTGAATCAAGTTCAATCTAAAATCAAGGACAAACTGTTTAATTAACCAGCATGCTCCAGTCTTTCTTTCTCTCATAAAACACATGAGACTGAGCTGATACTGCATTTTAAACAGCACTGATTTTTACATGAAGGTAGAAACCTTTTTGGAGATTTCTGTTATTTTCACTGAAGGTGTTTGCATGGTCCTTAAAGATCTCTCAAAATGTATAAACCACTACCAGTTTTATACATTTTTTTAATCAGAAAATGTGTCTGTCTGATGTGTACAGTAAAGCACTTATGATGTAAAATGTTTGGCCTGCATTTCTCTCTGTGATGACCTTAAATGAAGTTCCAGCAGGCCGAGGTGGAAAATCAAGCACCAATGCTCCAACTTCGCACTCCTTTTGACTCCTTTTTCCTGATTTGTGTTACTATTCCAGCTCTGTGCAAACACTGTCCAGGAAGCACTTGGGGGGAATTTATTACTCTAAAGAATGTAACTTTGAACGAAACCAGCTTGAATTGTCTAACTCATTTTAACCTCAGCTTAACGGCAGAGCTCATTTTTAGAGAAAGTAAAGATTGTAAATTTTATCCACCATCACTTCAGCTGAAAAACCTTTGTTGAAGTTGAAGTGCCTTTAACCTTCCAGTGGACTCAAGACACTTTCCCACCTCTCACCACTAAAATGCACTTCTTTTGCTTATAAAATATGTAGAAAACATTTGTGATTCCCTCCCTGAGTGTCCCCTGTGTTTGCTTCACCTCTTCCATCATCTCTACAGACTTTGATCTCCACATAAATGCATCTCTTGTGCTCATTGCTATCACTATACATATAATTAAAGAGCAAAGGATGTAGGATTTCATCCTGCTTTAAAGCCCAGAGGTGGACAAAAATAATTTCTTGATAATGTGTATATTCATAGTACTCAGTGGCATGCTATCCAAGGTAGCTCATTAAAATTGTTTACCCTGTGAAGCTGAGTGGTAACTGTTAACTGTTATTTATTGTGTCCCTGTATGGAGAGTCTTTTGAGCAATATTGTGCCAATATTTTTAAAATGTCAAAGCACACACCACCACAGATACAAATAAATGGAGAGACTAAAGTGTTATGTCATGTGATAACAACTGAACAAAAACCCTGTGATCATGAGGGTCATCAGATGTGGTTGAAAATCCCAGTATGGGGAGCTTCTGTGAAGGTTTTGTTGTGTTTTTCTTTCTTTCTTTCTTTCTTTCTTTTTTAATGACTCTTTCCAGGTTTCAGGGGGAATGTATTTTTGACAAAATATTACCAGTTAGTTATTTGGTAAGTGAGACAAAAATGTCATTAAATTAAATTTGAATAACATTCATTAAAAAAAAAAAATCTGATTCTGAGTCTGATTTTTGTTGCTATAACCCAATCCCATTTAACAGTGAAATCTCTGAAAAAATACCAAAAAGGTCCACAAACATCTCACTAAAACAGCTGAACATTATTACTTTGATGCATGTAAGATTTATTGCCAGGCTGTTGTAAAGATTAATTTTAGTTATGTGTGCCTAATAAACTGACAACTAAGTACAAAGTGGTGAATAAACTATATATAAAATAAAATCATCTTTTAAATTCATCTATGGCCGCTACATATCACTTACTCCTCAGGATTTAAAAAAACCCAGCTAGCTTCCGCTGTATTTTGACGAAGACGGAAGTGCCAGCAATGAATGCTCTCGCTTTTAATGTGTTTGTGTGATCTTTTACTGACTGTCTTTTAGTGTGCGGTCTGCGGCGCCCCCCGGCGGCGAAGCGATAGACTGCAGTGTACCGTTCCCGCTGGTCACCACCCTGACCTGCAGCTGACCCTGACTAAATCGGACAAAAAAGTTAAAAAAAAAAAAGAAAAAAGAAGGGGGAGACAAACAGAATATTGTCCGTTAAACTTATTTTGTGAAATATACTTTAAAAACGAAACTCTTTTATTTTTTGACGTGGGAGTGGATACATAGAGAGTTTTGACGGTGAGTAAAGCAGGTGTCTGTCACCTGCCCGCCTGCGAGAGCAGCTTTAATTAACCAGCCGGGAGCATGTAGTTAGAACAGACCAGATATGCTGGAAAGTGCTGTTAGACTGGATGTCGTGTGGTTTGTGACATGTTAACTAACAGGCCGTCTGTCGTGACTAGATTACAACTCTTTTGGTCTCTGTGTGGTCTGTTTGGGCTTCACTGCTAGCTAGGACCCTGATATTAACATGCACGCCAGGCTTTGATCTCACTCCGCAGGACCCCAGTTTAAATATGCTCAAGGAGCATTTGTTGTTGGTTTGTTGTCCGGAAAGAAGTTTATAAGATCGCTGGGTTAAAAAAGAAAACCCGCGAACCCATATTATTAATAATGATTGACTGTGAATCTGCTGACAGAGAAGAAAGAAAGCACCAGTAGGATTTGGAGAAGCTTGAAGCTGGATGAGATGGTGTATAAGCGGAAACTTGAAGTTGTTAATATGTACGAGGAAGTAGTCGAAATATTAGATAATGATTATAAAAAGTAGTTGATAAAAATACATAACAATGCACCATGCCTTATGACTGCAGTTTATGCAGCATATCAACCAACAGAAGTGTTGTTAATAACCTCGTGCTTCTTGTGCTTCTCCACCTCAAAAATCTGTTTTAATGTGTGAAAATTTCAGTCATATATCTAAAAAAGTGTGTTTTTTCCACAATATTTATAGATTGATTATATTAATTTCCAGAGCAGCTGGAATCCACCTTTCTTTGTAGAAAGCCACACTCCAATTACATGTCACCCTCTCTCTCCTCCTGTCTGCTCCTCTTTTAAAGTGGATGGGAAAATGTGGTGCTACCAAAAACCGGGGTTTGAAACCCTCCTCCTTACTGAGCTGCAGAGGCAGCAACAGTGCAGCCAGTTCTGTGATACTCTGCTTAAGGCAGAAGGTATGATATGCACAAAAAAAAACTAAATTACACAGTTATTAATTCTTGCCTTTAAGGTTTTTGTTTTTGTCATTGTCATTTCTAGCATCTTCTCTGTCCTGCAGGGGTATCAGTGCCTGCACACAGCTGTATTCTCTCAGCTATCAGCCCCCACATCTCCTCCGCTCTGGCCTCCACACCGTCGCCCCCCGCGGTGCAGAGCCACCTCTTGGAGTTTCGGGCTCTGGGCGCCTGCACCCTGCTCCACTTGGTCAGACTTCTGTACTCTGGAGAGATGGCCGGGGAGGGCGAGAGAGAGAGGCAACAGGCTATTTCTGCTGCGGCCAAGCTGGGCATCCACGGGCTGGTGGAGGTGACGAAAAGGGAGTGTGAAAGCAGGGATGGAGTCGGGCAGCACACGGAGGTTGGAGTGCAAACGGAGCCTCCGATGTCTGAGAGTGAGGGGAGACAGGGCAGGTGGAGGAGAGAGGTGAGGGATGGGAGCACTTTTCTGTGGAAAGAGATGCTGTCAGGTGGTGGAAAAGACATGTGGACACAGACAGAGGAGCTGCAGATAAACACTGGTGCCCCTGCACACCCAGCAGCATCATTCGAGACAATTGATGTGGGTGCTCTGCAGAGTATAGGACACACAGATCCCCTTCTTGTTCCCCCTCAGTTTGTCCCTGTATCTCTCATCTACCCTCCAAATGAAAACCAAACACCTCAGCTGTCCTCTGCCCCCATAGCCTCTATACCAGAATCCACAGAAGCTGCAGGCACATCTGTTGCTGTTGTGGCACAGCCGTACACATCTGTCACCCCATCCCTCCCTCATTTATCAAGCCAGACAACCCCCTGTGCTGCTGACCCTCAGAGCTGGTGGACTGATCGAGACGTCGCCAGGGCTGAAGAGTGGGAGGACGACCAGTTTGAACAGTTTCAAGGCAACATCCCAGGATTTATCAGGTACTTCCTGAATCCTGACAAAGAAGAGGGGTCCCGCAGGGGGAGAGCAGGGAGGAGGCGAGGAGCTGGGGTCGGAGGTGCCAGGAGAACCAGGACGGGTGAGGAGAGGCCCAGGAGACCACGAGCGAGAGCAGGAGGGAGAGGGCGGGGAGGGTTTACTCAGATGGTGCAGGAGGTGGGAGTGAGCAGGCTGCAGAAGTTATTCCTGCCAAGGTGGGGCATGAGGACGCCCAGGACGGGTCAGGGAGGCGGAGCTGTTGGCAGGAAGTTGTTCCTGAAGACCAGAGAGCTTCTAAAAACAGGCGCACGCTGTGAGAGGAGAAGAGGGCGTGGCAAAGCGTGGGAGTTCAGCCAAGGTGGAGATGTGCTGCTGTGTTGTGAGGTCGGAGGAAGTACCCCTCGGCATGGAAGTAAAAATATAGCGCAGCAGTTCAACCAGGTGAGTGTTTAATGTCCTGTTTGTGGCATCTGCAAAGCATCACACTCGCAGAGATGGGAAAGCTGTAATTAAATGTTAGTCAAATAAAAACAATGTCTGGGAGCTCAAAACTAAACCTTTTGAGAGCTTTTTACAGCTGAAAAAACAAGATTTTGTTTTGAAACAGGATATTAAATGGCCCACAATCCAGAAATGTGGTTACAGTTGTTGCTCCTTTTCTCCTCGGTTACAGGACTGTCTCCCTGCGGGCAGGGCGCGAAGGTCAAGAGTCAAATCAGCAACATCAGCTTCCTTTTTTACCCCACCGATGCACTTCTGCAATGCTCATGCTCTATCTACCTCCAGCCTCTCCTTCCAGGCTTCTCCACATCCCAACCTGATGTCACCTGCAGCCTCCTACGTATCTCCAGCATCGTCCCTCCTCCACACCACCTCCCTCCCTGCCCCGGCCCTTCCACCTCACGACGACCAGCCAGAGCACATTGATCGTCTTCTGGAGGAAGTGATGATGGGACTCGACATTTTACCAAGCAACAACAGCAGCGCACCACGTGCTCAGCATCCTGTTCAAGCAGGTAGCAACAGCTGTGCCTTTGCCTCCTCTGACGTTACTTCATCGCGAAACAAACCACAGGGCCTTACTTCTGAGCTCCATGAATCCACTGAGGTCGCTGCTGTAGCAGGAGGAGCTGCTTGTTCGAGTTCTGCAAACGGTGAGGTGCCAGTTCTGCAGCAGCAGTGTGAGGGAGAGCTGAGCGAGATGCTGGACCACTTCCTTCAGTCATTTGAGCAACACGTTGGAGGCTGTAGTGCCAAAGAGGAGAGGGAGATGGGAGGTATGAGCTCCTACAGTGTCCTGAACACTTACAAAAAAAACAATGATCAGACTACAACCCCCCATACGCCTCATCTACAGAAGAGTACACGTGGAGTCAGACGCTGTCAGACAACTGAAATGCACAGTGACGAAAATGTGTCCCAGCAGAGCCGTTCACAGTCACGGAAGGCCTCTGCTCGCCATGCCGTTTCCCCCGAACACCCCGAGGAGGCCAGATCATCAACCAAACAACAGAACAAGAGGAGACCAAAACCGTATCTGTTCTCACTAGAGAAAAAGAAGGTGAAGGTGAGGAAGCCGGTGACCTCAGATGATGCAGTGACCAAAATTCTTCATGCCAGAAAAGAGAAGCAGCTGCAGCAGATTCCTGTGGTGAAACTGGAGAGGAGAGGCCTGCTGCCAGTCAGAGTGACACTGCAGGGACACATCTGTCGGAGTCTGGAAGGCAAGGTGAGAAACGTTTCAAATAATCAAACAATAATGGAACAAGGCCTCCAATACTGCAGAGCAAACTGTACCAACTATTCAAACAAGAGCTGAGGAAGCAGTGGCTGGATGTGCCGGCCCTTGTAAAATGAATATCAGACTAAATGTAATGAAACATGCCAGTTCTGATATCCTCACACTCGCAGCCTCAAGTGTTGAACAGGAAAGTTGGTGAAAGGTCCTAATGTGGTCAAGTTAGCCTGCTGTTTTTAACTAATATGCCTTCTTTGTTGCTAAGCTGGGATATACAAACTAATGTTTGAAAAGTTGGCACATTGCAGGCACACCAGTGACTTCTTTAACATCGTATCAATAGGCTGAATCTGTGTAAAAGTTCTGTAAATGCTTACTTCACAGTCTCTGTTGGGCCAAATGTGTTCAAAGCCGTCAAGAACCAAAACAGCCAGTTTTTGTCTCACCTACAGCTAAAAATAATGGATTAGTCCTGGAAGGCTATTAATGAAGTGCTTTACTCCTTATGAAAGTATCACTAGTAACTGACCTGGAGACCACAGCCCCATAAACCAATTAGAGTCTTCTGTTAAACTCGCACGAGATACTGCTCTTCTAACATCAGTGTAATTCAGCCGCCAGTGCTCAGCTCATTCTGTTGCTGCTCCACTGAAAGCTGCTGCTCTCAGGATTTCAAAAGCCCCAGAATTCAGTATCTTCATTCCCCCGAAGGAAACGTTGAGCTGAGCTCAGCGGGGAGTTTACGGTACAGTATACGATACTGTATACTGTACATAATTTTAAAGTAAATGTATCTAATAGTCTGTTTATGTGTATATATTTTTCAGAGTCCTGCAGAAACAAAGACCAGATCACCATCTGTGAAAAACTCTCGTGGTGGCATCTCAAAGACCTACCCGATCAGGAGCCGGTTTAGAGAAACACAAATCAAGGTGAGGATTTTTTTTACAAGATCAAAGAGCTTATGTGTCTTCATATTTAAAGAAATGGGCACTTTATGTCAGTGAGGCTCTAAGGATGGACCGTCAACTGATCCATCGCTTTGGTTCATACTGATTCATGTGAGACTTTGAGCAAACATTCGTGATTACCAGAGGATCATCGTGTCCAAACTTCCCCTTATCCACTGTACTTTTTACAGTGGATGGTGTTTTTTTTACAGTGTTTTTGTACTTTTAGAATTTATTAAGGTGACTCTGTTTTACAGGACACTTTGCCCTTTCTTGAGGAGTCACTTAAAGACAAACGGCCACCCTCAGCAGACCAACCAGTGCGACGGCGAAGAGGCAGGCCCAGGAAGAGTGACCTTCTCAGTTCATCTAACAGTGAGCGTTTGACACCACAGATTCAGGCGCAGCCTGTAGATCTCTGTGGTGTGGATGAACTGCCAGAGAAAAATCAGGAGAGACACAAGGAGGAGTCGACCGTCCAGCCACAGGAAGAGCCGGAGGGGCCTACAAGGAGGGGACAAAAGAGGGGAGCAGAGTCAGATGAGGATCCAAGTGGCGATGCCACTTTGACCAAGAGGGTTTGCGTTGAGAAAACAACACAGCCACCCAGCTCTGAACCTGCAAGCTTCATCTCTGAACCGGCAACCATGACTCTAGAGGAGGTAATTGATGTAGAGACTGTTTCTCTGAACAGTATAGGAGATTGTTTGCAAGAAGAAGAAGAAGACAAACCCACATGGAGTGAACTCAGACTAACTGTCGGAAGTCCGACAGATGACGAGATGGAGAGCAGTGCCGATGACATCATTGATGTGGATGGAGACTACGAAGACCTGGAGACACTAGAGAACAAAGAGGAAGAAGAGGCCCGATGTCAGAAGAGAACAGCTCCAACTCTGTTGGCTGACCTGCAGCCTTCTGTTTCACCCTCACAGTCTGCAAGAGAGTCGACAGGAAGCTGGGAAGAAGTCAAAGACGAGGACATTGATGTGATTGGAGGCTCCAGTCCCGTCCCTGAACCGGTGACCATCAGCTGGACAGAGTCATCAGAAAGTGAGGAAGAGGAAGAAGATAAGGATGTTGATGTAGTCGGAGAAAACACAGACAGGACTTCATCAGTGTCCTTCACTGCTGTGAGTAAAGAGAACATTAACAGAAATGTTCAGACTGAGGTGCTTTTACATTAGTATCTCTGATGTCCAGTTCTTCTTCCTCAGTTAATGATTTCTTACATCAGAAAACAATTCTGAATTAGATTTATTTAGCTGTGTGGATTTCATGGCAGGTGAAAAAAAAAAAAAAACACTGATGCAGATTTTTATAAACGTTTACAATTGTTTTCTCTCTCTTCTGCTCACTTCTGTGTGCAAACATGCTGACGATCACATGAGGGATTTTTCTGTTTTCCTTTTTCCACCGGCCTTTCGCCAAAGAAGAGCTGTGAGCAAAATGTTAGCTATTTGTTTTGGACTGTAAGGAAAAACCTGTGTCCTGCTGCCACAAAACAAAAGGACTTTAGTTCGTGTGCACATATTTTAGTTTCAACTCCCGAGCTCAGTATACTTACCTAACTTTTGTCAAACTGTCAGAGACGACTGGCATTGTTCATCTTTTGTACTTCAGAGATACCGGAGATACAGGATTTTATGTAGAAAGTTACAAGTTTGATATTGCTAATTTGTAATTGTCAAGCAGAGTTTGTTTTAACTGAAGTGTTGAAGTGTTTGAAATACTTTAACTGACAAAAAAATAATTTAAAAAATAAGGTTTTGTACTGTGAAAGTGATCGATAGTGTTTTATTAGTTGTACATACGACAATGACTGCATCATTGGTCATATACATGTCAGCCTCTGTTCTGCCAAAGCTTTCCAGAAAACATTCAGCGTTGTTTGGTAATGTTCCCTGTGGCACTTTTGGTTCTAGGATCTGTTTTCTACAATAAAGATTTCTCTGTTTTCCTTGTGCTTCATCAGTTTTGTTTCGTATATGAACTGTCTGGATCAGCCTTAGTGAAACTGAGGGCCCTCATTAGAGTGCATGTGCATTTGAAACTGAAGCAAAAGACAATTATACGGTATACAGTACTTTAACCAAGCAGCATGGTTGAGATTATTCATCAGTTAAAGTTTAATATTTCTAAAACATCAAAACAGTTACCTCGTTTCTTATTTTTCTTCAGTATTATTCCCAGTCTAGCTTGAATGTACAGTACTGTGCAGAAGTCTTGAGTCACCCCTCATTTCTTTATATTTTGCTTCCAGGGAGCCAGACTTTCTTGTAATTTTTTTTAAGTGGTTCTTCAAGTTTTCTGAAAGTCTTTCAAAGTTTTTCTTTGGA
>VUQI01020401.1:0-18667 GCA_015106735.1 Paratilapia polleni | reverse complement strand
GCAGTCAGTGGTTCAATTCCTGGCTCCCCTAGTCTGCATGCCAAAGTATCCTTGGGCAAGATACTGAACCCCACGTTGCTCCCGATGCGTTCATCGGAGTGTGAGTGTCTGTGTGAATGTTAGTAAGCACTTAAGTATAGATAAAAGTGCTGTATGAATGTATGTGTGACTGGGTGAATGTGGCATGTAGTTAAAGCGCTTTGAGTACACAGAATCTGAGTAGAAAAGCGCTATATAAGTACCAGTCCATTTACCATTTACCATCTTTCTGTCAGGTCTGTAAACTGTATATAAAAGATGGACATAAGCCAGAGTGACCTCACCATCTGGTTAGCGAAGTCTCGTTTTAAAAGCTGTTTTTGCCGTTGCCATCTCAGCTTTTTCAAGCTGTAAACAAGTAAGGGGTGTGTCTGGCAGTGAAGCCGAGGCACACAGCACACATATTGGCTAACAATTTGTCAATCTTCCTGCTTTACGGTCCATCTGGGCACTAATGGGAATCATAGTTTACAAAATGAACATCGTGTTATGTTAAACCAGACTTGAAACTTGCAACTGAGCCCATAAACTCATCAGGAAAGTGTTTACTGAGGTCACAGTAAAAGGGAGCCGAGCGACTTTTTAGTCATCACTTTGGTCCCAGGCCTGCAGCTAACAGTTTTTTCTCTTCATGAGTTAATCAAGTTATTGTTTGAGTTGTAAACAGTTTCACGTAGTCGAGATATCCTGTGACGGTCCTGAAACCACAAAAATGTCCTGTGTGTGCAGTAATAAAAGAGAAAAAGAGTTCAAACTGGAGAAAAGACCAATTATCAAAATAGTAACAGATGAAACGTCCGCACAGACGTTCTTTAAGGCTGCACTTCAGCAACGAGGTACTGATGTTGCCCTGGTATGAATTTAGTTATTTAAAATTTCTGATAATCTCTGTTCGGTTACAGATGAAGACATTTAGAAGTGTGGGGGTTGTACCTTTCCTTTTTTTTTTTGGGCTCGGGTAAATATGATTAAGACATTTGAATGAGTGAAGATTTGTTCATCATTTGGAGCATTTTGACTTAAAACTTTAATGTCCCCACGGGGCAATTTGCTTTGCAGGCAGTAGTCCAACACAGTCTACATACAGGATTATAAATGCGTTTAGAAATCTGTGTGCAGACTTTTATTTTGAAGGTGTGAAGGGCCAATACGCAGCTTCTTCCCCTGGTCTAAGTGTTTTTAAGCCCTACATTTGGTTGGATTCACCTCTGTAGACGGTCGCCTGGATTTTTTAAATGTTTTTTCCTCTCATGTGACACTGAACTGGTCATTTCGCCACCTGAAAAGAGAGAAATGGAGAATGTTTTCGGTTGCTCGTGTCTGCTTTAGCTTCACATCTTGTGACGTCAGGCTTTTGTTCATTCTCACATGCAGACTTGATTTTTTTTTCTTTTTTTCCATTGTTATCATGAAAAAGTTGAACTGTCTTTGGTGATTTTATGATCATTGTGTTGACGGTCTGTTGCTTTCCAATGCCTTTCTATTAGTGAATTTTAAAAGGAGAATGACGCCTGTTTTAGGAATTCAAAGTCAGTCAGTCCTTTTTCAAAATGCACCACTTTTCCTTACAGAACTTCTAATATATACCACACTGAAATTTTTCTCAAGTGGTACAAAACCACTAAATACACGACTGACGTGTTGCAGGACTCGGTCTGAATTCTTAAAACGGTCGGCATTCTCCTTTAAAGGGTTTAAATGTGTGAACCTCAGAAATGTATCTGTATAAAATATTGCTGATAATCATTCCATTGCACAGAGTTTACTTTGCATTTATATGCAATATTTTAATTTTGTGGGGAAATTAGTTTTATTGTGTTATTATAATTATTGAATAAAAATGTAAATATTCCATTCCGGCAAACTGGCCGTTCGACATTTATATAAAAATCTCCTGAGCTTATGGATTAAAATGATATTAATGAGCAGCAGACTTTTTAATAAACTATATTTGTTACACTTCTATTGTGAATAAAAAAAATCTTTTAATATGTCATTTCTTTGGATTTGTGCTGTTATTTTATCTACAGACCATAACTTTTTATAGTGATTTATCGAATCACACACATGATTTTACTGAAGCGCATTGTTTGGTGAAGTCTTGTTATGAAGCTTGACGTGACGAGTGAGAGGTGGATCTGACTTTGAAACCGAGGGACACACAAAAGGCTTGCGAACGACGACTTATTAGCCAATATTCTGGATAATCCTCCTTCATGACTTATATAATTACCCTAATTTAATATATATTCCCCCCAATATGACCCAAACAGCTGAGCTCAAATTCCTCAGGAAAGTGTTTACTGAAGTCAAGGACAAAAACCACTTTTTGTATCAGGCTGTAAAGAGTTGCACATTTTAACATGGGAGGCTCTGTGGACTGACTCACTTTTGGAGCTAGCCTCAAGTGGACATCAGAGGAACTGCAGCTTTCAGCACTTCCCTGTTGGCTTTTTTGTTCAGCTCTGGAGGTTGCCACATAGTCGAAACCTGACAGCTACATTACCCACAATGCAATCAAACCACCAACAGTTGAGTGGAAGACTCAGGTGTGTAAACATTTTTAACCAATAAAATTAACCCTGAAATAAGTAAAACCACTGCAGGAACTGAACTAAACCGAAAAGAAATAAAAACTAACAGAAAAATATAAAAGTATAAAAACTGGTGTCTATGCTGTGCTGTTATGTACTGCTGCTTTTATAAACACATTGTAGGTGAGGCTGGATTAATTTTTCCACTCACTGAAAGTCTCATTTTCTTTAGAATGAGACATTGAAGGCTGGCAAACAACCAGCTGAATCAACTGAAAACTGAATTCATCTGTTGTGTTGTATTGAGTGAAGGAGCATGGAGAGACCACTGAGATGTTTGAGCTCTGTCGATGTGCCTTTAAAGCGGAAATAATAAAGACAGGCCACTCTGTTTCCTGAAGCAATTCAGTTTGTTTCTCAAGACTAATTCTGGATGTCTTATCTCCTCACGCCAAAACAGAGAAACATTTCTCTTATCAGCCTGAACCACTGCTGTGGGACAGCCGAAATAAGAAAAGATTATTTGGGGCAATTTTTCATCTTTATCTCAAAGAAAAAAACAGATCGATCTGTGCTGAAATCACCGTAGTGCTTTCAGAGGACAGGGGCCAATCAAGTGAAATGTTTCAGTGTGAGATATCACACAGATCTAGTGCCTTTCATTTCATAGGAAGGATGTTACAGTAGCCTGAGTACCCATTGATAGTCAACTGAAAGCCAAATGCAGCATCAAACCAGAGCATAACCTGGCAAAAGCTGAGCATTTAAATAAGAGGGGAAAAAGCTAAATATGTTTCTGGCTTTTATTCTCTAAGTGTAAAGAACAAGTACGGAAGTTACTTAAATCTTTGGTTGGTGGCAGATGTGTTGGGACTGTTAATTTTCAGACAAAATAAACACAGTAGACAAAGTCTGTCGTCAAAGATCAATTTTAGGCATCTTTTAATTTCTAAATACTATGTTGGACACATTTTTCTCATCTTTGCAAACTTGTTCAAATTTTCTGCTCCAGAAACTTGAGGTCTTGAGGTCACCTGTTTTGTTTCTTTTTTTTTTAATCTTTACATAATTTATTGCTTCATTTCTCTGCCTGATGTTTTGCTTTTCTGCCTGAAAAATGCTGCTGATCCTGCCAGGTCTCCCTTGACATTAAGGCTGCTGACCTTGGTTTAATAACACAACAACGGGGCAAACAGCAGAGCTTTAAAATGAAGCCAACACTCAAGTGTAGTTCCTCTAGTGGCCACTTGAGGCTGGCTTGAAAAGCGAGTCATTTCCCATAGACTGCCATATTAAAATGCTCAATTTAACAGCCTAGTGGAAAAAAGAGTTTTGGGCTCTATAGCTGAACAGTAAAGTGGGCGATTTTTTTTCCTACCTCATCCATTTGGAAACTGGTACAGCTTAAAGGTTTGGGCTAAGCTGAGTCACTGAGCTGCACCTCTCAAACGACTGTTTTTAAATGGAATCATCAGACAAATAATGTGCTCCCCATCCAAGAAGTCTGTGCTTCAGATTTAACAAGTGAAATTCTAGTATTTTTTCTGTTACTTAGCACTAATTAGTACAGATGTGCATGACTAGTCAACTGGAAGTTTAAACTTTGCCACCCTTGCTGGTCGGGGCCAAAAATACTAGTCAGTTAAATACATTATTATTTTATTGAGGTATAACAGCAGTGACCAGTTCAAAGATATTGCACCACTGCTGCACCTCTCTCTCAGGCTCATGCAGTATCACGCAGTACTTAGCATTAGTTAAAAAAATGAGCAACCGTATGTCGGCTTTGTCAGAATAAACTGGACTACAACCAGCAACTGAAGTTAGGCGTAACCACATTCTGCAAAGGGCTGTGGACGCTAGCAGGAAAGACACCAAGGTTACTGCTGCTAGCACTGCTAACGGAAGCCAAACTCTGCAAACTAACCGGACACTGTGTGTGTACAAATGTATGTACAAAATGTACAGATGTACAAAAGTGCCACACATTTCAGCAACATTTAAAATAGGATTTGATTAACGAGGAACGTGATTAATGGTTTCATATATCTCCTTAAATATACACAGAGGGTTTTTTTGGCCAGTAACTTTATTCATTAGTCGGTGCTCAGTTTCAAATGTTTTCTCTGTGTTTTCTATCTTTTGGACTCGTCAGCTAGTCCAATTTTTTTTCTCTCATTTAAACAACTAGTAAATTAGTCGCCTACTAATTAGTACATCTGTCTGTGCATTACAGCTTTACTGGTTTAATTACTGCTTTAAGACAGCAGTAATTAAACCATTACACCTGTACAGTTTGTTAATGTAAGCTCCGCCCTCTCATCTAAATATGGTCACTTCTGGCTTTTAAAATCCAACATATTGGTGGTGACGAAAATGCTAAAATTGAGGCTTTAAAATGTGGACTCTAAAACTAATGGGTGGCATCTTTTACATACAGTATTTATGTAACATGGAAGATATTTTTCTGCACTGAATACTTTTAATACCAAAAATACATATTTGTGATAATACGTATTTTTAGAGTATTTGTATAGCGTAGCGTTGGTGCTTTTATGGCGTATAATTTACATTTACTTTGAGTGGACAGTGAGTGTGCAGAAACCAAAGCCTTCACTGCAGCCTGAAGTCATCTTAATTACAGCACACTTCAGCTTCTGTGGCACCTTGTTCAGCTGACTCAGCAGCTCTTGTGCTGCCAAACTCTCTAAAAACTAAACAGACATCACACTAGTTTTATCTTCTCTCCTCTAAAACGACAACCTTTGACGCGCAAGCCACTTCACAGCAGGAGGAGCCTCGGATCTCCAGAGCAGGGACTTCTGGGTGTTCTTTTCGTGGCTGAATAGTCAAGAACATTTTATAAACACTGCAAATCACAAATGTGCCTCACAGGGTTTTCACAGATTTATAATGTGTGATGCATTCAGCACCCATTGCCCTTAGACCCACAAATTAGACAAGAAAAACTCCCATTACAAAGAAGCTTCTTCCTTTCCCTCTTCCTCTAAAACACTTTAAGTAGATTAATGGTGGTTCATATGTAACATTCGCTTGAGTTTCCTTCATCTTGACTGGTGATTTTTTTTAAGATGTGCTTCATTTTAACAGCATGTAACCTGAATACAGCGACTGTTGTAGCCCCGTGTGTTACGGCCCTAGCAGGCCTGCTGTGGTTTGCTGTGTGGGTGTTTGGTGTTGCTCTGACTCTTTGTCACAGATGACTCTGCTCAGCAATTAGTGCCCCGAGAAGTTAAGCTTCAGAGCCAGAGCCGGGCTTCGTTTGGACAGTGTTTGAACCGTGTGCTTGTGCTTTCTAACTCCTCTCAGTGAAGGAGTATTTTTGACTGACTTATTGACTTAACCCTTTACATTGTGCTGCTTTTTGCTTTGCTCCCGGTTCTGCCTTCTTGTCCCCCCATGTAGTTATTGTCCCTGTGGTTCCCCCCTTTGTGTTTAAAATGGTTCACTCTGCTGGTATATAGGTTGAGTATATCGTGTTTTTGTTGAGCATTGTTTTTCAGTAGAGTTGTGTTTAGCTGACCCCCTTTATGGGCCCACTTATTTCTTAAAATGGTCCATTTTCATGGTTATGTATTTTTGATGTCATTTTTGTCTTTTTGGGGGATAATAAAACCCACATTTTGAAAACTACACCTGTTCCTGTACGTCCTTTGACTGCTCGGTTGTTGACAAGTTGCTGACAAACTTGTGGAAGCCACTGAGGTTTGGACATTGAATGAGTTTGTTTCATATCAATTGTAAATGAAGTGGGGGGGAAGCATCATAGTCCCTGAAAAACATTAGTGCTCAGGGTAATTTTGCATGATCTAAAACCCCCATTTCTCACTTCTCAGTTTGTACATCCTCGTGTCCTCTCCACTCCTCGTGTGGAGTCAAGGAAGAAAAACAAGATGCTTTTCTGAAGGATGTCTCAATTCCTAAAATGCATCTGGAGGACAGAGAGAGGACAAAGGAGGCTCGCTGGAGGACCTGTAATAAAGGATGCACAGATGTATCTTTACTTTCAGAGTACAGCTGGAATATAAAAACCACTGCGAGAGGAGGACTCTTCAAACAGCTCGTCCTTTTATTAATGAGTTGTTTCAGCTATTTAAGGTGATCAGACTTTCTGCCCTTTACTGTGTGATATTAACATCTTGTCACACTGTGCCATGTTGTGAATTTAAATATAAAACATGTCATGAGCACGGTCATAAAACACAGCTGTAGTTGGGCTAAAATAAAACAGTTTATGATGCATTTGTGCCACACGTCACATTTAACTGCCATCACATTAAAATGAGGCTCCTAGGTGAGGATGCCTTATTTCGTTGAAGCCGTGTCTCCTCCTCGCCTCCTCAGCTCACGTCTCTGGTGGGCGGGACCAACATGCACAGAGATGAGCTGAGGAGAGGAATTGAGGATGTGCAGTTTGGGAAATGAGAAAGGGAGAAGGTGTTTTGGGTCAGTTATGAAGGATATATCTCAGAGTACCACCAGAGAGCAGCAGAGGACCACAGAAACATGTTCAGCTTCCTCTGCAGAGGAGAGTCTGAGACTGACCACCACTGCTTCTGTTTTCTCTTAAGATCTCGATGCTTATTGTATATTTTAGGTTGTGCAATGTTTTTTCCGCCCATGATTTTCTGCTCCATTTAAGCACACAAACTGCTTCGATCAGCCTCTCCTGAGACTCCAAAAATGACTCTGCCTGCATGTACGAAGCCCACCCTCCGGCAACATTACCACTTAAGCCTGATGATGTCTAAAAGCCCAGAAAAGTCTGGTCAGCTCAGCATCCCATTAGTCAAAGCACAAAGGTGGTTTCTCCCGAGAAAGTAAAATAAGTAACCCCCTGTGGTATGACGAGATGAGATTTGGAGCTCTTTTTAAATTTTCTAACATAAATGGAGGTTTAGTCAAGTTGCTCTGCTTGACTCTGAGATTTCTCGTGGTCAGATATGTGTGAATTTGTCATTTAGAAATGTACTGTACATGTTCCTGTCTAGTTAAGGCTTCGCTCCCACACCATATGGCCTTAAAAAGATTCGCTGCACATTGGGAGCCTTTTTATATGTGACACCCTTCTCGCTCTCTTCTGGTGCTTTCTGTCTTCTCTACAGTCACTATAAAAGAAAGGCAAAAAATGTCAGGATGTTCTGTTCAGCTTCTATGTGGGTAGGAGGATGTGCAGAGTCTTGCAGAGAGAGAATATTTACAATACTGTGTGCTTTATATGCCGTTTTTATTTGATCGCCTGAATACTGGGTGTGCAATGCAGAATTGTACACAGATAAGTCCCTCAAAAAAGGCTCCTGCAATAGATAGAAAAAATATTTTCTGCTTCAAAAATGCAACACCAAGCTCCTCGCTTTATAGAAATGACCAGCGATGACACAAAATAATGACATGAGGCGTTCCTAATCTAAATTTTCAGCTCATTATAGACTCATCTACTGATTGTCTGCTATTAGCGGGATATATTTCAGACACTGGCTTAAATGTCTCAGACTTTGGAGAGACACAGACTTAATTTAAATGTGAGAGACTGTGATTTTAGTTAGAAGATGATATAAGCACGAAAATAATGTTTATGTGTTCACTTTAAGAGTTTTTGCCAAATTATAAGTACAAGTGGAGTGCCTGTGAAGAGAAGATGTAACCCAGGCTGTTTTTTGTAGCTACAATTTCCAGATTTCTCCTAAACACATCACATCCAGGCAATCACTAAGTTACTGTGTTAAAAAGGAAAGCTATGAGGGCATATATACTGATTGTGTGTGGCTGTGCAGAACGGCAGATTGTAGTTTGCAGCTTTCTTGAAGTTTTCGTGCACCGTGATTACATGCAGTCATGGTTAGTACATCCTCTTTAAATTATATTATATAAAAGTATCAGGGCATAATAAAAAAATAAAATCATCTGGTCCTTACCAGCTTCTAAAATTAGGTAAATATAACCTCAGGTGACCTATAAAACATGACATATTACACTGTGTCATTGTTGTGTTTTGTTTTGTTTTAACAAAAATAAGCCAAAATGCAGAAGTGATCATCAGCAGGTGTGAGCACCTCTATAAAAGTTAGTTGGCGGTTTGCTGGTCTGGAGCTTTCAGGTGTGTGTTCATTTGATTCAATTCCGTTTTATTTATATAGCACCAAAGAACAACAACAGTCGCCTCAAGGTGGTTTATATTGTGGGGTAAAGACCCTACAATATTAGTTAACATGATGCCAAGGAGGAAAGACATCAGCAATGATCTTAGAAAAGCAACTGTTGCTGCCCATCAATCTGGAAAGGGCTAGAAGGCCATTTCCAAACAATTTGAAATCCATCATTCTGCAGAGAGAAAGCTTATTCACAAGTGGAAAACATTCAAGACACGTGCCAATCTTCCCAGGAGTGGACGTCCCAGCAAATTCACCCCAAGGTCAGATTGTGCAATGCTCAGAGAAACTGAAAAAAACCCAAGAGCTCCATCTCAGACTCTACAGGCCTCAGTTAGCATGTTAAATGTTAAAGTTCATGACAGTACGATTAGGAAAAGACTGAACAAGTTTGGCTTGTTTGGAGGAGAAAGCCTTTTCTCTCTAAAAGAACACGGCAGCACAGCTTAGGTTTGCAAAGTTGCATCTGAACAAACCACAAAACTTCTGAAACAATGTCCTTAGGACAGACAAGACCAAATGAAGATGTTTGTCCATAATGCACAGCACCACGTTTGAAGAAAACCAAACAGAACATATCAGCACAAACACCTCAGACCAGCTGTCAGCACGGTGGTGGAGGGGTCATGATTCTGGCTTGTGTTTGCAGCCACCGGACCTGGGCACCTTGAACTCCTCTGTGTACCAAAGTATTCTAGAGTCAAACGTGAGACCATCTGTCCGATAGCTAAAGCTTGGCTGAAATTGATCCCAAGCAGGACAAGTTTGGGCAACTGGAGCTGTATGGTTCAATTTCACTTTTAGACAGAGGAAAAAAAGGAGAGGGCTCGTAGAAAAGTGAGGGAAATTGCAGGACTTAATGGTACGTTCTGAATATATGTTACTGTAGCGTGATCCCAGCTATCAGTTATACTTCTCCTCGGTCCGTTGACTGCCGGGAGCGAGTTTCCAAAGATGGTTTTCACACTTTGTGTTTGGTACAGCATAAGGGTTTGGCAATTAGTGTGATAGAAACTTAGGGTTAAGAGTCTTGGGAGGACATTTATGTGAAGGAATGTCCTCCCAAAGATAGCCAAAATAAACATGCCCCTCCT
This sequence comes from Paratilapia polleni, assembly GCA_015106735.1. Taxonomy (NCBI): domain Eukaryota; kingdom Metazoa; phylum Chordata; class Actinopteri; order Cichliformes; family Cichlidae; genus Paratilapia; species Paratilapia polleni. Next base: position 8,830 of record VUQI01020401.1, on the reverse strand, counting down.
CCTATACACAGAGGGGAGCAGGCAGCAGTCACTGCAGGGGAAACACCGGTAACAGAATCACTCATCCAAATGACCTCAAACTCTCTAACAGTACACCTGCCAAGTTTGAAGTTATTACATGCCCCCCTTTATGTTTGCCTCCCCTGTCTTCTTTTCTTCGCCTCTCTCTCTTGCTCATCTCCTCCCTCTTTCTAAGGTTATTCGGGTGGAGTAATTGATGAGTTGTCCTGCCCCTGTTTAACAGAGGCTCCCAGACCAAGCAGCTCTTCAGCAGCCTCAGATCTCTGCTTCTTTGTGGTTGGTTCTTTTCTTTCAGGATGGAGACTTTGGTAGTTTGCTTTTTCATGGCTTCATTTGTCAGTTTAGTTCATTAGTTTGGGGAGGGAAGTTCTGGGACCTACAACCCATTGCGTGGCTGTCTCAGACTCCACCTTTTTGTTTCCTTTGGCCAGGCCTCCTGATCTTTAGTTTATTTCTTGTTCCAATAAAATAATTTTTGTTGGTAAACTGAATCTCAGGTGTAGCTTCTTCTTTATATTTTGCGGTGACTTAGACAAGTTGAATCTTTAATCGCTGTTTTCTGTTTGTGGCCATAAGAAAGACAAAGAAAACAGCAATTTCCCAAATTATAGTAAGAAGATCATTACGAGCCTTCTGTGTCTCCATCACCTGACTCAACACACCCACCCCTTTCAAAATAAAGTAGCTATTTATATTTATATTTAGTCCTTTTTTCATTATTTGGATCCTCCTTTTCTGTTGCTTTGTATATAAATCCTGACAAATATTGCTGGTTACAGTTTTCTGGCCCATTGTAGACATTGCTGCAAATCAATAAGCAGCAGTGATTTATGACAATGTGGTATTTTGTAATGATTTTTGTGATCATTATTGTAATAAAGTGCATTGATTCCTCAGCTGCTAATTTTATGGGCGGCACTGCCTGCTCACTGTTTTGGGTTTGAATCTGCTGCTGGCTGGCTGAGGCCGAATGATGGGTTCTCAACAGGTTCTCCAGCTTCCTCCTACAGTCCAAAGGCATGCATGTAAAGTTAACCGGTGACTCTAAATGGAGAGAAGCCTGCAAGCAAGTTTAGGCACTCAGCTTGAACTGCACTGCGTCATACATACAAAACATGCCTCACTCTTCTCACACCATATATCAAACATATGCTCTCTATAAGCTGCACAACTTCCCATCTCCCCCTCTGACGTGTCAGAGCCACTGCTGCCCTGCACTGCTGTGCTCAGAGCCTACAGCATCCACCTGTAGGCACTTCATTGCCTTCTGTGATAAAGCATCACAGAACAAGACCAAGGAAGCATTTCTCTTTAATTTTAAGTTTTCTCTTCTAACTAAACCTTCCCAACATTGATACACACTGCTGGTGTCAAGTAATGTAGAAGTCATTTTACTGTCTGTTTAAAAATATCGTTAAACAGCACAAAAATGACAGTCACCAACATAAGCACAGTGCATTAATTAGACACTTTACAAACACTAAAATTATTTAATGTGTATGTTATTCCTTTGTGGCTCTCGACCACATGCTGTCTACTTAAACTGGCACCATTTTTGAGCATCACTGGCAGCCTCTAATGTGCCTGAAATTTGTCAGATTGTAATTAATGGTTTTGATCAGTTTTTTTTATATGAGACTTAAAACTGAGATTTGAATCAAGAATCATACCAAGATATTTAAATTCACTCACAATTTCAATCTTCTCAGCCTTAATGAAAATTTCTGCTCTATCAGACTTTTGTTTTAGAGAAAAACGTACCTTTAGTCTTACTTATATTAAGAGTAAGACAGAACTGGTCAAGCCACTACGCGATCCTTCCCATTGCAACTGTTAGTTTCTTCGCTGAAAGCTCTGCAGTTTTTGCATGTGTATATATGACGGTATCATCTGCATACATTTGCATACAGATGCCATGACACACTTGTGGAAGGTCATTGATGTAGAGACTAAATAACAGAGGGCCTAACACAGAACATTGAGGAACACCCATACAACACCTAATATTATCAGACAACACACTGTTTACTTTAACACATTGTGACCTATCAGAGAGATATGAGGACATCCATTCAAGGGCTTGAGATGAGAAATTACATTTGGAGAGTTTTGAGATGAGAACATTATGATTAACTGTGTCGAATGCCGTCCTCAAATCCAAAAAAACGGCACCAACCACCCCTCCCCTATCTATTTGAGATTTTATCTGCTCTATCAAATGCAATGTAGCAGTTTCAGTGGAGTGGTTGGGTCAAAAGCCAAGTTGCATTGGATGCAGGCCAAAGTTGCTTGTATCAAGGTAAGCTGTCAGTTGCTGGATTGCAACCTTCTCAGCAACCTTGGATAATACTGGCAATATACTTATGGGTCTATAACTACTGGCTTCATGGGAGTCCCCAGACTTAAAGGTAGGAGTGCTAATTGCCTGTTTCCATGAACTAGGAAAAATATTTTGTTCAAATGAGAGATTAATTAAGTGAGTTATAGGTGAAACCATGGCATTGCAGTATCTTTTTATAAATATGGTATCAAGTTGAAAAACATCCCTACACTTTCAGTTTTTTTAAAGAGCTAATAATTTTACTCACTTCTATGACGTTTGTTGGGGACAGATCAAAAATCTTAGCTGTCACTGTTACAGGGGCAATGTAAAGTTCACTTTCTTTGAAGTTCCTACCTAGCTTGTTTACTGAATCAAGAAAAAAGTGATTGAAAGTGGCAGCAATTTTAACTTTGTCATCAGCTAGTTCTCCTTCAATTTTAAGCTGGATGTCTCCTGAAAAATGTGGTTGCTTCCTCATATGAGCATTAATATGATGCCATATAATTTTACTGTTCCCTTTTGCAGCATCCAATATGCTAATATAAAAATGAGATTTAGTTTTCCTCATTTCTTGAATGACCTTGTTCCTTAGACCTTTAAAATTTAGCCTGTCTGTGTCCATTTTTGATTGAGCTCTTTTTAGTGTAGTATCCTTCACTAGCTTGCCTACCTTTTGGAATACAATTAAAAACATTTACCAACATTTCTTTACAGTAATTGGATCTGTTTTTAGTCAGCTTTCTTGCCACCAGAGTAAGATCATGATCAGAGAGACCGTTAATGAGGTTGTAACTTTTTGTTATTCTTTCTGGTTTATTTGTGAATATCAGGTCCAATTGTGTACTTGACGTTTTGGAAATCCTTGTCTAAATTCAGATCACCCATAAGAATTAGCTCTTTGTTATGGTTGCACTCATTAAGGATTTTTGTAAGCTGATCAGAATTCTTGGTTCCATCAATTACAGCAAGTCGTCCAGGTGCTGAAGCAGCAAAGCCGCCCCAGACCATCACGCTACCACCACCATGTCTGACTGTGGGTATGATGCTCTTTTTATGAAATGCTGTGTTAGTTAGATGTAATGGGACTCAAACCTTCCAAGAAGTTCAACTTTTGTCTTATCAGTCCACAAGTTGATCCCTAAGACTTTCCCAAGAGTCTTAGGGATCATCAAGATGTTTTGTGGCAAACGTGAGATGAGCCTTTGTGTTCTTTTTGGTCAGCAGTGGTTTTCTCCTTGGAACTCTCCCATGCAGACCATTTTTGCCCAGTCTCTTTCTTATTGTAGTATCATGAACTCTGACCTTAACTGAGGCAACTGAGGCCTGCAGTTCTTTAGATGTTGATCTGGGCTCTTTTGGGACCTCCTGGATGAGCTGTCGATGCACTCTTGGAGTAATTTTGGTAGGCCGGCCACTCCTGGGAAGGTTCACCACTGTTCCAAGTTTTCTCCATTTGTGCATAATGGCTCTCACCGTGGTTCACTGGAGTCCCAAAGCCTTAGAAATGGCTTTGTAACCCTTTCCAGACTGATCGATGTCACTGACTTTGTTTCTCAGCTGTTTGTTTAGATCGTAGCATGATGTGTTGCTTTCTGAGATCTTTTAGCCTGCTTCACTTTGTCAGACAGCTTCTGTTTAAGTGATTTCTTGATTCAGCAGGTCTGGCAGTAATCAGGTCTGGGTGTGGCTGGTAAAAGTGAACTCAGCTTTCTAAAAAATGTGGTTAATCCCAGTTAATTCATGATTTAACAAGAGGGGGCAATTACTTTTTCACAGAGGGCCAGGGTCTTTTTTTTCATTTAAAAACTGCATTTTGTATTTTCTCAGGTTATCTTTGACTAATATTAAAATTTGTTTGATGATCTGAAATATTTAACTGTGACAAATATGCAAAAAACTAAGAAATCAGAAAGGGGGCAAACACTTTTTCATGGCACTGTACAGTCCTGTCTTCCCTTTGTCAAAGTGTGTATGTTCCCTTTGTGTTACTCCTCGCCCCTTGTGTTTTTTTGGATTACTGTTTGTTTTGCATTTTTGACTGTGTTAATTTTGGTCTGCTATTTACAGCCTAAATTAAAGGCCTGTCTGTTGTTATTAAAGTCTGCCTCCTGCATTTGGGTCCTCACCCCTACATTCCACACACTAACTATGAAACGGTATCCTTTAAATATTAAAAATATACAGTTGTCTGTGAATGATCAGTGACCAGCCTACCAATTCAAAAAGAATCCAGCTGTGAGTAAGAGAATTAGTAATGAAATGTAGGAGGCTGCATGCATATACAGCACATCATCATAATCAATCACAGTCAGAGTAGCTTCAACAAGTTTTTTTTCTTGGCATTGAAAGTAAAGCATTTGTTTGTGTCAGCAGTGATTTTTTTTAATGTAAGATAATATTGAATAATCTTATTTGCACTCTTGTCTCAAACTGACACGTTGATTCAGTGTCTCAGCTTTGTTTAGTGGATGGCAAAATGTTTTGGAGGAAACATGTAATTACTCCAGACATCAGAGTCAATAGCTGTTAATATGACAAAACAATGACTCAGCTTATCAGCACATTAGCCTTAGGGGGACTCAGTCGCTGTCTAATTTTTCCTCTAATGATCCAAAAAGATGACGTACAATCTGTCAGCTGTAGAGCCTATCGGGTAGCACACAGTGGATATATGTAAACAAAGTAATGTAGAGCTTAAATTAGGCATTATGTAGATGTCATGTGTTAGTTACAAGCATCCAGTCACACTCAGGACAGGTTAGAGTTAAGCTACACTTATGTTCAAGTGAAGTGAATAGACTCTGGCTTATCCATTGTGTTTACATGGGAAATATGTTGTTAATCAACCAAAGTCTGTGTCATAAAAATGCAACACTCAAAAATAATTTGCCTCTTATTAGCTGCACATATGTGAAATAAGAAGTATATGCTGTTTTGTTTTGTTTTTTTCGTTACAACCAAGGACATTAAAGGCGATTGAAATTCACTTGAAAACTATTTTTTCCTTCACCATCAGAGAAATCATCAAAACAGTTCCCAGAAACATGAAACAGCTGCTGCAGGATGGGGTTAAACCTGACAGCTTGTGGCGCTGTGATAACGGCATGAATAATGTGCATTCATGTGTGCTTTGTGACTGATTAACTTGAAATGAGTCCAAGCATGTAAAAGACTTTTAGTTTTACTTTGACAGTAAATTTCTTTGTATTTCCAGATATTTTCCAGGAGCACCAAGAGACCACAAAGCTCATTTGCAACAACATAGTCCAAAACTCCACTTTATTGTTGCCTGTACTGACATTGATTTGGAGTTTCTTTACTCAGTGACTTTACTCATAGCTGTCAAAAGCTACTTTATCTCCAAATATCATGATTTTTTAAAAAACTTTTTCCGGAGAAAACCCTGAAGGATTAAATATTCATTAATGGGTTAAACAGCTTCTTAAAAACCCACGGATCGTTCTACAGGCAAATTAACACATTTACATTTTAATCATTGCTTAAAGTGGACCTATTATACTCATTTCCACCTCCAGGTTTTTATTCTTGGACTCTACTAGAGTAGCTTTGCATGATTAAGAGTTCAAAATAATCCTAATTTATCTTATACTGGGGCATGGGGCAGCCCCTTAGGTCATCTTTTGTCTGAAACAAGCCGTCTTAGTTTCTGATTGGCAGCCTCTCACAAACAGAAGGTTTGAACAGCAGGTGGGTGGGGCTTCTGTTCTTACAGACAGAGCTGTGTGTGTCTGAGATGACCATAATAAGGATCTTTACTCTCATCATACAGACCCATGAGGAGCATTTAAAGTTTTTGGCTCACAGGGATTACTTGCACAAATGGTCTCATTCACTAATTTTAAGTCTTCTTACGATGCTGATTTTGTCAATTGTGCTCCCATGTTGAGTAAAATAAATGATACATTTAGGGTATGATAGCGACTCGTGATTGACACATCCCAATCATATGAGCATGCTTACTTTCTCAGTCAGATCCACCCTCACTCATGATGTCTGGTTTCAAAACGCCAAGACGGCGATGGCCAAATGCTAAACTCTTGGCTTCAAAACGCGCCTTAACTCCAATCCTCTTTTGCTGACCTGCAGGTCTTACCAATTCCATAAAAAAATTGCTGCTGCTGCTCAAGACTGAAACAAAAAGGTTGACATTTTATACTGAGCTGTAACCAAGAAATGGTAACATAACATAGATACTGAAGGCAAAGGAAACATCTACCCTTGTTTCCCCCATGCTTCTGTCTTTTTATTGGTGCAATACGAGAAAACCTGAACAGTGATGAATGTGCCACGACATACAGACAGTGAGGCAGCACAGAAAATATGATATTATTAAACAGTTACAGTGCCAGAGCCTGTGTTTGTTTTAGGAGTTTATGAATTTCAGTGGTGCAAGTGGAGTGGAGTTAGGGAGGGGAAATATTGTTAGTAGCTTAAGGGGGAGGACTAATAACTTAAAGCAATGAAAGAAAAGATAATGAGAGTGCAAAATATGTAGTATTAATATTGGTAATTAAAATGGAATACAAGTATATTAATAATGATAATGTCAATGGGAGGTGTGGGCAAGCAATTTTCAAGCAAATCAACCACAGCAGCAAAAAAGGAGAGCATCAGGACAGCGTAGGATGTGATGACACTGCTGCAGTGGACTGCATCGAGACTCATCGGGGGGACTGGTCCATTACTGAACTAGCCATCCTGGACCGCCCCCAGACCTTTAGCAGGGAGAGGCTCCATTAGTCATTGCTTTTTTTTTCAGTTTTATTTTATTATTTTGCTTGTTTCTTTTTCTTTAGCTCTCCTTTTGTGGAGGTGATGGTCACACCTGCAGCCACACAGCAGTGAAGTTGGTAACCCCATGCACCATCATTTTGGAATACATATTTTAGTCATATAATGTAGTTTTGATACACATCTCACATACACACAAAAACTGCATTAATGACAATAGATATTAATGTTTATTTAGGATTTGTTGAAGATACATTATTTCTTTTTGTAGCACACACATTTAGTTAACCTGTGGACTTACTTTCTTATCTTGCATTAATTTCTTTGATTAATTAAGTTTTCAGTGTCACAAAGGTGGTTCTCTTTTATTTGAATAGATCACAATAGTTACCTTAAACACATAACCTGGCCTGGAGCAGGTTGTGTTCAGAGTTTTGGTTTAAAATCATCTGTAATCGCTGGTCAATTTTCTGCAGAAAAAGAGTCAAACTAGTCAAACACCCCCTTTTGTTGTGAGCGTGCACAGAGACTAAATCAGAAAGCATGGGTTGGAGTTTTAGGTTTTGTCAAGCCAGCTAATGCACAGAAAGCCTGGCTATGTTGAACTTGCTTTGTATTACACCCCTCCAGTAAGTGTGATTGCTCTTAAAGTTTCCCTGAAATGAATTTAAAACTGCACCTGTTTTGTCTTTGATATTTTATTGCATACGATCTGAATATTGTGTTGTAGTGTGTGTGATGGTTGTACTTGTGTGTTTATAACTGTTATGTCTGCGGCCCCTCTTATATGGGTCAGTCTTGAAAAAGAGTTTTAATCTCACTGTCACGCAGAAGAGATGGCTTGGCCCAAACGCACCCAGAAAACCAGGTTATACTTTCAGGGAGTCACAAAGATACTTTAATTACAAACTTTTAAAAGAAAAACACAGTGATGGCAACTCTAAACTGACCCAAAAAACAAGCTTCTTTCAGCTGCTCCCTTATTCACAAAGGCTCGCTACAGCTGATGGATCTGCATATTTGATTTAGCACGACTCAAAGAGACTGAGCTGTCAAGTTCACAAGTTTTATTTGACAAGAAGCAGTAGTTCTGAATGTAGATTCTATAATCACTTCTGAGAAGCCAAGCGGGCCACGGGAAGAAGACTCTAGGGAAGAGGAGAGAGCGGTTAGTCCGAGAAGGAAACTTCTTCTGAGAATGTCCGAATCAGAGAGGAGAGCAGTGTTTCAATGTGCGCTTACTTGGAAAGCCGGGTAGGTGTCCAGGAGGGGGGTAGGAGCCACTGGTTTGCTTCCTTCAAAGATCGAGAGCGATGGAGGGTGAACAGGCAGGCAGGCAGACAGGCAGCAGAGGTGAATGATCCACTAGTTCTCAACAGAAAAGAACTGACTAACCCAACAGAAAACAGGTCAGAGTTTCTGACAAATTGTCCACACCTCGACCAAGAAACCCGGAACAGGAAACAAGGGGACAAATGAATGAGCACAAGAATTTCTGACTTTCAGAGAAGACCTAAATGAGCCTGATGACCACACGAAGGAGGCAGACAATCTGGTGAAGACTGAGTGCTCGGGCTGGTCCTTAAAAGCAGATTGGTGATGAGGCTGAATGAGGTGGTCCTGGTGAGGCGTGGAGAATCTCTGCTTGGCTTTTCCAGGCCTTGGAGAGAGAGTTAGGAATTCCAGAGCAAATCAGTACAGGGCTATGACTTTCCTGGTCTCAAACCAAGGAAC
>VUQI01020400.1:1884-12077 GCA_015106735.1 Paratilapia polleni | reverse complement strand
CAGATAAAAATAAAAACAAATCCACAGAAAATAAATTGACCGTAGTTCAACTGAAGGCCATGTCAGTACACAAAAGTCCACAGTATTTACATTAGGATACATTAATTGACACATATAAATTTTTACTTACAGTTCTTTAGCACAACATGCAAGTTAGGCCCATGACTAGTCTCACAGATGTGACTGGCACTTGTCCATCTTAAGAAGCTTCTCTGAAGATTTATCCACTTCTGCTTTACTATATCTGCACCACTGTATAAAGTCAGTGCAACAGGCCTTTAAAGAGGGCTGTTTGGAATTCATAAACACTTCATCACAGCGATCATTCCTGATGATGTGACCCAAATATCTTATTAAATCCAGCACTTGGTTTGCCGGATAGAATGAAGGAAAATGTTTCTTCTGATCCTCCTTGGATAAAGTGATCATGACTATTAGCTTTTTTTAAGAGGTAAATTCAGTCTCACACTGTAAAATGAATAGACTCTGAGCAGTTGCTGGAAGCCACATAATCTTCTAAGTCATAAATCAAACAAATTGAAAAAATCTCTGAAATTTGGTCTGTGGGGAAGAAAACAAGATTTTAACTTGGGTTTTTTTTTTTGTTGGTTTTTTTAAAATTATGTTTGCCATTTTATGCAGACAGGTATCAACAGATTAATCATTAGTAAAAACAATAATCCTCAGTCACAGCTCAAGGTAAGTGTCTCTTTTAGTGCAAAATGCTTCATTTTTAGTCTGCTATATGCCTGTTGTTTAAAATTGCAGCACTGTTTAACATTTTTCCCTGTGCACCATATAATTTTCTTTCTTTTTTTCCTTCTGTCTTTCTTTCTTTCTTTACTTCCTGTCTTCTCCGCTCAGCTATGCATTTCCAGGAGTGGTTGCGGTCGCTTCGCTCCAACGCAGGACTCAAAGGCTCCGAATCAGAGGATTTCTGGAGTCTTCTGCCGTCTCTGCCTCTCTCCTCGTCCTTCTCCCTGTCCTCCCTCTCTCTGTCGCCCTCCTCTCTGCTGGGTTTAGGTGCCCTGGCCTCCATCACAGCATACTGGCTGGTGACCCATCCTCGACCCATGCGTCCTCCCTGTGATCTTAAAGGCCAGTCTGTAGCTGTCAATGTGAGTGAGGCATGGTTGATGTTGGCATTGTAATACTTAGACACATATTAACGACATACTGCATTACTGTAAGACTGTCAGTGATGGGGATGGTGTTGCAGGGAGATCCTAGCTGCAGGCGATCGGCAATCCTTAAAGATGACTCTCTGCTGGAGTTTTACTATGATGACACCAGGACGGCCTATGACATGTTCCAGAGAGGCCTGATGATCTCAGGTGATAAACACATTCGCAACACATTTCATTTAATACTATCCTAAAATGTATTGTGGAGTCATATTGATGGAAAGATTAGAGAAAACTGAAAAGTGCATCATAAGCAGAGCTATCAACAGACATTCAGTCTGAGAAAGATATGACAGACTGTGATATGAGCTGACAGAGCTGGCTTGTGTCCTTCAGGAAATGGCCCGTGTCTTGGCTTCAGGAAGCCGGGCCAGCCCTATGAGTGGATTTCCTACACTGAGGTCTGGCATATCTTTAGTTTTTTGATCCCCGGTTATCTCAGCACTTCTGTGTAATGTATTTAATCTTTACTATTTGCTCACGGAGCATCTCTAATCCTTCAGGTGGCTGAGAAGGCGCAGGTGCTTGGCTCTGGCCTCTTGGCTAAAGGCTGCCAGCCCAATCCGGAGCAGTTTGTTGGGATATATGCACAGAACAGGCCAGAGGTATGGACTTATCACTGCTCTGTGGTGTGACAGGTCATCCCACACTAGTTGGTTGCCTTTGAGCTTAAGAATTTATTAAATAACTTCCACATTTATCTCGATCGAGGTTTGTAACTACTCTACCCCTTGAGCTCAGCATCACTTTTTAAACACATTTTGAAAATTAAGTTATTATTTGTTTTCTCTCTGTCTATCCTGAAATTGTGTTTGCCTTTATTTATATTACCATCACGATGCTAGTGGTGAATGTGGGTCTCCAGGGCAGCTAATATTGGAGCGTGTCTCATTTTATTTTAATACACTTGTCAGACTAGGCCATTATTGTCATAGTAAAAGACAATTTTCTGCTCCATTAGAGCCCTTAACCTCTCATTTGACCAATCTACACCTTGAGTGTTGTTTATTTTGAATATGGGTTTATAAATATGAAATGAATGGTAAAGTAGATTAGTATGTCTCATGTTAGACATCTTTGTAATTAGTTAGGACTGGGAATGAGTGTAACAGTGCTGCTTTGTCTCCCTCTGCTGGTTAAAGTGGATCATCTCGGAGCTGGCCTGCTACACGTACTCCATGGCAGTGGTGCCTCTCTATGACACACTGGGACTGGAGGCAATGGTCCATATTCTCAACCTTGGTGAGTACACCTGCACAAAAATAACTATAAAACACTCCAAAATTAAAATGAAATCGCACATTTGGAATCAAATGTCTGTGAATTCTGCAAGACAGTCAGGCTTCATCATGTGAGACATGCAAACTGTATACATATTTTGCATTTGAGGGAAGGCGATCATTGTGCACAGAGTATGCTATAAATGTCAGAAGTACTACTCACATAAAAATACTCTTTACTAGTAAAAGTCCTGCTTTCATTATCATCAGTATTATTACTGAAAGACTATAATTTTATCTCTCTGGGCCTTAAATCGTTATTTGATTGAAACCCTCTAAGAAGATGAAAAGCAAATTACTCTTGTTTGACTAGTAACTTCCCAAACATCTAAAACATGCCAACAGGCCCCCAGAAGATGCTGTTTTTCACAAGGGACCACAAAGAGTGTGTCTTTATTTTTCTTATATAAAATCCAGATGAACTGAAAAATTATACCTGCCAGACAAACGTAGGTGATTAGAATTACAAAGTAGCAGACAATTCATGTACAAGTCATGTAAAGGTAAGGCAGTTTCATTATTAATAAGAACATTTAACATGCTTTGCATGAGAAATAATATAAAAAAAACACAAGGGAAAATACACCCACTGGCCGCTTTATTAATTACACCTTAGTAGTACCGGGTTGGACCCCTTTTTGCTTTCAGATCTGCCTTAATTCTTCATGGCATAGATTCAACAAGGTGCTGGAAACATTCCTCAGAGATTTTGGTCCATATTTTCATGATAGCATCACACAGTTGCTGCATATTTGTCAGCAGCACAGCTATGATCTCCCATTCCACCACATCCCAAACGTGCTCTATTGGATTTAGATCTGGCGACTGTGGAGGCCATTTGAGTACAGTGAACTTGTCATGTTTAAACAACCAGTTTGAGATGATTTGAGCTTTGTGACATGGTGTTTTATCCTGCTGGAAACAGCCATAAGTAAATGGGTACACTTTGGTCATAAAGGGATGGACATGGTCTGCAACAATACTCAGGAGGTGCTCAGTTTATACTAAGGGGCCCAAAGTCTGCCAAGAAAATATACCCCACACCATTGCACCACCAACAGACTGAACTGTTGATACAAGGCAGGATGGATCCATGCTTTCATGTTGTTTACACCAAATTCAGACCATCTGAATGTAACAGCAGAAATTGAGACTCATCAGACCCGGCAACATTTTTCCAATCCTCCATTGTCCAATTTTGGTGAGCCTGTGTGAATTGTAGCTTCAGTTTCCTGTTCTTAGCTGACAGGAGTGGCACCCGGTGTGGTCTTCTGCTGTTGTAGCCCATCTACTTCAAGGTTTGATATGTTCTGTGTTCAGAGATGCTCCTCTGCATACCTTGGTTGTAATGAATGGTTATTTCAGTTACTGTTGCCTTCTTATCAGCTTGAAGCAGACTGGCCATTCTCCTCTGACCTCTGACACCAACAAGGCATTTTTGCCCAGTGAACTGCACAAACCATTTTCTGTGAACCCTAGAGATGGTGGTGCAGGAAAATCCCAGCAGATCAGCAGTTTCTGAAATACTCAGACCAGCCTTTCTGGCACCAACAACCATGCCACATTCAAAGTCACTTAAATCACCTTTCTTCCTCATTCTGATGCTCAGTTTGAACTTCAGCAGGTCGTCTTGACCATGGCCACGTGCCTAAATGAGTTGCTGCAATGCGATTGGCCGATTAGATATTTGTGTTAACAAGTAGGTGTACTTAAGAAAGTGGCTGGTGAGTGTAAATAACAAGGATTAGACAGAGCAGTGCTAGATCTGATCAGTTAAAGTAAAGTAAACGTAAACCCACTTGCTCACTTTTAGCTGTTTTTGAGCTGCAGTGCATTCATGCAACTGCTGGATTAATTTCATTAGGAGTCTGTTTGGATTTAAATTGAAAATGTGACCATCCGGGCTTCATTAGTTCAAAGGGAGGCTGTGTTTGGTGTTCCTTTTGAGAAAGGCAGAAGAGCTGAGTAGAAAACCACAGATTTCACACTTTGATGAGAACATTTCTTCACAAACTTTGTGTGTAAGTGTTTCTTGGTGCTTTTTAGCGGAGATCTCTCTGGTGATCTGTGACTGGGAGGAGAAGGCGGCATCTTTGTTAGAGAACAAGGAGAAAGGCATGACTCCGAAGCTGTCCTGCCTCGTTCTCTTTAACGATTTCAGCCAGGCCTTTGTGGAGAGGGCAAAGAACTGTGAGGTGGAGGTTTTAAAACTGGAGCAGCTCATGGTGAGCAGGGTGGAAGTACTAAATCCCCATAATGCATAGTCATTTAAATTTAACCCCTTTAATCGAATGATCATTGCTGATGTGTAAATTGATATGAGCAACCCCTCTTTGTCCACATCTTAGGACATCGGAAGGAAGAACCTCAAAGATCCTGTGGTGAGTTTGTTGTCTCTCAGCTGCACCATCAAACCGGTTCAAGTAAATAGCTAATCTCCCTCTAAGTACTAGCATGACAGCTCTGTCGTTGCTCCTGTCCAATAAGATATCATTAACACTCACTCATAAACAGGGGGCTTAAATTAAGAGTGGAGGAAGTACGTTGTCATGTTCTCATATTTTATTGCTGCCCTCTGTAGCCACCCCAGCCTCAGGATCTGGCCGTGGTTTGCTTCACCAGTGGAACCACAGGTACCGTCTGATCTCATAAGTCTCTCCGTAATTATCCTTCACTCACATCATTAGAGAAATGTCCTTCAGTGCCCACTAACAACCTCTCTTTATGGCACCGCTGTAGTTTCCTTTGCTGTGCAGGGGCACTGCAATAATGTTTTGTTTATTTACCCAGGGAAGCCCAAGGGAGCCATGATCACCCACGGCAACATCGCCTCCAACACTTCCTCTGTCATTAAGATCCTGGAGGTCTGTCTACACTTCCACCTCGTTGTCTAATTGAGAACAGCCTCACAGCTACCATCACTTCCCATTTGCTTGTGTCTGCATATCTCCAAACTGTCCCTCTCCCTGCTGTGTCTAATGGTATGATTAATTGGGTGTTTGATTGCTCCTGTCGCTGCGAGGTACTTTAACTAATTGCCCCTGTATAAAGATTCTGCCATACAACATGTTTGATTGCCTGCGAGGCTTCGCCGTATGCTGCTGCCTGAACCTAATCTCTCCCTTGTGCTTTTTGCTCATTTTATTCCTCGTTTTTCTCCCAGGGCTCGTTTGAGATCCAACAAGACGATGTGTCGATCTCTTACCTGCCGCTTGCCCACATGTTTGAGAGAATGATTCAGGTAGTTAATCCTCTTCTCACGTTTTTTTTTCCTACTGTGTTTTCTGTGCGTAAACCCTAAATTAAATCTGTTTCTATCACAGGTCTCTATGTTCTGTTATGGGGCCCGAGTAGGATTTTATCAGGGGGACATTTCTCTTCTTATGGATGATATTAAAACTCTCAAACCTACCTTCTTTCCTGTTGTGCCTCGTTTACTCAATCGCATCTATGATAAGGTCAGCATTTTCTGTTGTACAAAATGCAATTTAAGTTCAGCGACTCCGCCCATAAAAAAAAAAGTCCCGTTCTATCCACTTCACTTGTGCGCTCTGTGATTTCATCGTGTACCTCAAATTTGTGCAGAGAACAAACATCTACTGTAACAAACTGATCTAGCTTTCCTGTCAAGGAGCATTACTTGTGAGTGTCATCGTGCACCAGTGCGGGCAATGCATTGAAAAGGCAGGAGGATTTTCTTTGGCCACAGCGACAAAATCTTAATGAACCCACCCTGTGCGCTAGATTTGGCTCCATGTGAAATTGTCTTCTTCCCCAAAATGAAATTCAAGTTGAAGGGTCGCCGCTTTGACACACCGGAGGAGATCAAGTGCTCTGCATATGCAAAAGGGGAAATACTCGGAACAGGACTTCCACTGAGTTATCTAAAAATAGCCAGCAGCAGGAAGATACCGGGCAAATTGAATCAGACAGAGTATATGATTTCTTTTTTATGGGTGGTGCTGCTGAACTTTATTATTACATCTCATATCTAGTACTCAGAAGGCTGCCATAATCCTCATTTGGTTTCTGTTTTCGTACATTATCACTGATTTCTACAAAGATCCTCGGTTCTGTGACCTCTCCATTTCGAAGGGCTCTGCTTAACTACGCTGTGCGCAGAAAGCAGGCGGAGCTCAGCAGCGGAGTTGTACGTAACAACAGCCTGTGGGACAAACTGGTGTTCAACAGGATCCAGGTCAGTGGCTGACAGCTCTGGATGGATCATACTTTTTCAACTTGTTGCTGCTGTCGAATAGCTTTGCTGTCCTGTTTTTCATTGCATTATGGTGCGGTTACATTCATATGTAGGTTACTTATCCATGTGCTTGGCTCCACAGTGGCCTCTTCAGAAATCTTTTTCTTCTTTTAACTTTAGTATTAAATGCCATATTTTCTGTAAATCCCTGACTTGTGCAGTTGTCCTCGTCTGTGTTTTGTAGCACTTAACACAGTGGTACATGTAGACAAGCAGCCCTGCAAATAATCAACAAATTTGTATCCAAACTTTACAAGAGAAGCACAACTATTCCAGCAATCAATGCCAAAATCACCCGGAGCATATTGGCCCTGTGGGAGTGTATTGGAGAAGCATGCACGCAGGCAAACAACGACTGAAAGATTTTGGCTCAGTGTGATCAATACAGATGGGAAAATATGACCAAGGTTGAATATGATTAAAATGGAAATGAGCTTGTATCCACAATATGATTGTATTTGAACTGTTATGCATAAATACTTAATGTTTTAACTCTGTTTTAGGCCAGTTTAGGAGGTAATCTACGGTTTGCCCTGACTGCTTCAGCACCGATCTCCCCCTCTGTGCTGTCCTTCCTCAGAGCCACTCTGGGCTGTCTGATATTCGAGGGTTATGGACAGACAGAGTGTACTGCAGGCTGCACTTTCTCTATGCCAGGGGACTGTAGCACAGGTAGGAAACAGTCTTTGCTGTAAAGTGCTCTTGAGCCCCATTGTGGTTTCTCCTGTTCTAAGCAGGCTTATGTTTTTGTCAGGTCATGTTGGTGCTCCTTTACCCTGCGCCATGGTGAAGGTGGTAGACATCCCAGAGATGAACTACTATGCCAAGAACGGAGAGGGAGAGGTCAGCCAGTGTAAAGATATGATCATACTTTCCACATTACCATACAATGCTGACACTTCAAACTGCTTTGTCCTGTTAGATTTGTATTCGCGGTCCCAGTGTGTTCAGAGGCTACCTAAGGGACCCAGAGAGGACAGCTGAAGCCTTAGACAGTGACGGCTGGCTGCACAGTGGGGACGTGGGCCAGTGGCTTCCAGTAAGATTAGACACACTAATCAACCTATAGGTGACACATATAATTTCCTATAAGTCAGCCAACATGTGCGTTTACACATCTTTTTTTTGTCAGAATGGGACCCTGCGCATCATCGACAGGAAAAAGCACATCTTCAAGTTGTCACAAGGAGAATATATCGCTCCAGAGAAGATAGAAAATGTCTACATGCGTTGTGTTCCTATACTCCAGGTGTTTGTGCATGGAGATAGTTTACAGGTACAATACATTTTTACAAAGTCAGAAATCTATGTGTAAAATGTTTACCTAGGTACAAGTGAAATATTTGATTTTGTCTTGTATTTCTTGTTGTTATCAGTCTTATCTAATAGGCATAGTTGTGCCTGACCCAGAGGTGTTTGTTGACTGGGCTAAGCATCAGGGATTTGTGGGGTCCTACGAGGAGCTGTGTCAAAATCCTGTAGGTCAAATTCCTAATTTTGAAATATCACTTTCATATGACTAAACTACTCACAACAGGATTAAATGAAAACTGGTTCTGTCTTCAACAGGATGTTAAGAATGCAGTATTAGAGGACATGAGAGCAGTGGGGAAGGAAGCAGGGCTGAAGTCGTTTGAACAAGTGAGCAAACACTGCTGACTCTCGTCTCAGGTCAAACATACAAGCTACAAAGTTGCTGACTGTAACTCTGACTGTGATTTCGTGCTTCACCTTTGTCTTAGGTGAAGGACCTTTACTTGCATCCAGAGATGTTTAGTGTCGCCAACGGGCTTCTCACGCCCACCCTGAAAAGCAGACGCGCCGACATCCGCAGATTCTTTCAGGAACAGATTTCAAGCATGTACAGCAAGACTGCAAACTAACAACTCTGTAACTCGCATACATGACACGCATGGGTCACAGGTGTCCAATAAGGGAACAAAACAAGGCCTGGGAGAAGAAAATTCAAGTAAATATCCTGCAGTGCCTCATCTGAAACCTGCAATTGGGTATATTTTGGAATATTATTTTGCTTTGAAGAAATTTTAAATCATCCACCTCTGACCACATCTCACTCTTAACTCTGAAAGTGGAAATTAAGTGAACGGATCCAAACGTTTTTTTTTTGTTGGTTTTTTTTTTTATATTTTCGTTCAAGTCTCACCATTGTCTTTGTCACTAATTAAGTGCTAAGAGATTTTACGAGGACGTTATAATTATTATTTAGTTGTATAGAGGAGAATCACAGAAGGCATTAGGAAGAACCCTCAGAGATATTAACTTTGATCTTTTATTTACACTGCAGTTACTTTCCCAAGCAAAGATTTTTAAAGGGACTGTTATGTGTGCTTAGGCATTGTTTCTCCTAGATGTTGCATTAACTGTAGGTTTGTATTTTATTATTGTTGGGTCCTTGTATCACCATCACATAAGCTTCTGATGAACATCTTTGATCTTAGTGTAATGATTTTTGTGACTACTTCAACCCACTGACTTCACCTTAAGTTAAACCGTTAATATGAACGAGTTTCTCAAGCTGCAGTGAACTGAAAAAACATGAACTGTAAATACTGCTTATGATGATTTATCAACAGGACATTACTAATGGCAGTAAATAAAAATTAGTAAATGACTTGTTTGCATCGTTCAACTCATAAAACACATTAACTCCTGTTTGTGCAAACATACACAGGGGATATCCAACTCATCAAGGGAACAATGGAGGAACTGGTTGCTATTCTTACATTTTGTTTATTGCATGATAATACCAACTTAAAGCAGAAAACATTATCTGACAGATTGCTGTATATATTTAAAAACCTACATAAAACCCACTCTAATCATAAAGTATTCATTTAGGTGTGTTAAAAAAAAAATCAACCATTACTATAACTTAAACTTAGAAAAGCACCTTCATTAATCCAGTTATTGACGTGTAATCAAACAGTCTGCATTGCAGACCACAACACAAAGACAGGCAACAGGCTAAGCATTTCCTTCAATAATTTCAAAATAAAAAACAAAAAAATAAATAGTCAACATATTGGTATAACACCTTAAAAAAATTCACTAATGAGTAACATTCAGTGTGTGTATATTACTACGTAGTGTGGTTATCATACGGGTTGAAGGTGGAAACAAAGACACGTGATGACAGTATGATTTGGTCTTAAAATCAAGGGAAGCTATAAAACATTTGGTTTCCAACCCTGATGCAGAGGGTACAAAAAAAGACTTTCAAGACTGCCACCACTGTGTGAGATTCTTCGCTAACACACACTCTAACCAACAATAGAACAAAGGATGGATGGTGTGAACAAAAGGAAACTATGGATCAGATTTTTCCACTAGAGGGAGCACCAGCCTTTGATTTTCTTTTTTTTTTTTTTTTTTTTTTTTTGTGGGTAAGCAACTGGGTATCTCAGCAGCCTGAGTGGTCGACCTTTCAACACTGCTGCACAGGCATGGTCT
>VUQI01020396.1:13582-27201 GCA_015106735.1 Paratilapia polleni | reverse complement strand
ATGCAGCAGGTGCAGCAGCAGGGACTAGGAGACTGGTCAGGGTTGAGGGAAAGCTGAATGGAGCAAAGTACCGAGATATCCTCAATGAAAACCTGTTCCACAGTGCTCAGGACCTCAGACTGGGCCGAAGGTTCACCTTCCAACATGACAATGACCCTAAGCACACAGCAAAGACAACACAGGAGTGGCTTATGGACAACTCTATGAATGTCCTAGAGTGGCCCAGCCAGAACCCTGACTTGAACCCTATCAAACCAGGTAGAGACCTGAAAATTGCTGTTCACCGACAGTTGCTGCACCTTTGGCAGCAATTAAAGCCTCAGGTCTTTTTGGGTATGATGCAACAAGCTTTGCACACCTGGATTGATGGATTTTCTGCCATTCTTCTTTGCAAATCCTCTCAAGCTCAATCAGGTTGGATGGGAACTAAGTACTAAGTAAACGGTCTGAATATTTATGTAAATGTGATATTTCAGGGTTTTTTTCTTTTTAATAAATTTACAAAAAATCCTAAAATTCCATTTTCAGTTTGTCATTATGGGGTACTGAGTGTAGATTAATGAGGGGAAAAAATGAATTTAAACAATTGTAGCATCAGGCTGCAACATAAAATCGAAAAAGTGAAGGGGGTCTGAATATTTTCTGAACCCACTGTATGTTTTCAGGGTCCAAATAAAACATTTCAAACTCAATCCTAACATTTTGTGAGGAGATTTGGTTGCTTTAGAATTTCAAATGCTATTGGACATTTTGTTCTAAAACCTATAGATGAAAGCTGCTTGAGATTTGCACCACCATATAGATGCATGCATAGCTGATTTAAACCCATCCAAATCAAAGGGTGAGGATTCCTCCCCCCTTTGCCTCAGTGCTGACCTAATAATTGCTTCTATAGCTCATATTTTTAATTTATTGCTTGCTTCAGGTAAAATTCTAAAAATGTGGGAGGCTGGACGGGTAGATAAATTAATATTAATATTATAGAAACCCTTGATATTTCAGAATATTACTCTGCAGTTTTCATAGACCTATCAAAGGCATTCGATTCAGTAGATCATGGCATTTAAGTAGGAAAATTATGCTGAATTGATTTAGATGAGCTGTCCATTAAATAGTTTTATGATCATCTTTCTGACAGAACTCAGACAGGAATCTCCCAAGGTTTTGGGTCAAGTCCCTTTGCCATTAGTACAGCTGTTCCACAGGGATCCATTCTTGGACCTCTTTTATTCACCTTGTACACAGTCAGCATTATCTCTGTCACCCAAAACTATAATATACTGTACAGTTTTATGCAGATAACACTGTTTTGTATGCCAGTGGCTCTTACTTTGATATAGCCATTGCAAACCTACAGTCTACTTTTCATACATTTCAGAATCAAAAATAAGCTTGTTCTAAACTCTGATAAAATTAATTGTATGGTGTTCATGAGGTCAGTATTCAGCCTACGATCCATATGCAAACTCTTCATGGTCATAAAAGTGAAACTGTAGATTGTTGCAAATACTCTGAATGCTAGATTCACTCACTCAGGACCCATGTGGAACACCTATCGATTTTTATACAGAAACAAACCCTGTTTCTCATTCTCTAGTTATAAGATCATTGTAGAGTCTGCCCTGGATTTAAATACTTTGCTGCCAACAAATGGAATGAGATACAAAAAAATTATGAAGCTACATCCTCTGATTATTGTTAGGACATTTTAAAAGGTTATATCTGAAACTGCTCCTGTACAGGCTTTTCCTAATTTGTGAACATTTGTTATGTGTCTTTGTATTATGTGTCTGTCTGTGTACTTTTGTAGACAGGTCTCTCTTGAAAAAGAGATCTTGATTACAATAAGACAAGCTGTCTAAATAAAGGATTTAATTTATCAATAATAATAATAACAATAATTTGATGGCAGTGAGCTGGACCATGATCTTGCATTGCATGATAATAATTTTACATTTTTGTAAATGTCTTTAAATTGTTTAATTTATATATATATGTGACATCCCCAGAACAGCAGCTGAGAGAACGGAGGGAGGCATTTTGACAGCTATAGCAAAATTCTATAATGCTGGTATTGTAGTTTACAGGCTGTGTTTGCATTGTGGCATTTCTGCTCTGAACCCATTTGCATCATTTTCTCTTTGTCTGTGTATGTATGAGTGTATGTGTGTTCATATTTATGTGAAAAACAAAGAGACAGCGTGACAGAGGCTGGCAGAAATAACTGTGCTGCGTTTTCAGAAAGCCCTGTTTTTAGACTGTGACATCTGACGAAGGAGGAGGGAATGAACAGATGTACTTTGCTCATGCATCTGACAGGTGTACCAGAAAGCTCTCTCCCCTCTCCACTTTACTGACAAGCAAAGCATGCGCTCCTCTCCCCAGATCTCCTCTGAGCCTCCCTCTTCCCTCTCCTGTCCCTCAGCCACAGACCGGCCCACAGTATCTGCAGGTGGGACCTCACTGGTGACTTCAGCAACGTGCCTGGGATGCTATTAAAAAAAGCAACTCAGTGTGCTGTGTTCTCTCAAGTGTAAAGCCTATTTCATTCCCTATGAGCCAAACAGCTTGCAGTCGCTTGACGCTCTGGTGGTTTGTTGCAGATGGAAAATAGAACTGCAGAGGCTTGGGCTTGTTTGTTTTTGGCATTTGGTTGTGATCAAGATACAGTTTGTGGCATGGAGTTGACTTGGCTAAGAACCAAGGCTTGCACCTATGAGGTCTTTGTGAACATCACTGGGCTTTTGCCAGAACAAAGTTTTACTGAATATTCAAAACACAATGTATTAAGCAGTAGAAAGTGCATTTTAAGATTTGGTAGGTTTGGGAGTCATTTTTGATTTGCAGGTCTTCTTATGATTATTTATTTTTCCAGCATTTGAATAACCCATGTAATATAAAACCTGGTGCAGAATACGTTGGCATGTCACTGAAGGATTTTTAAGAAATGCAACCTTGATGTCTAAAAGCCTTTCACTGTCAAACCCCAATCACTGTACCCAATCAAAGTATTTTAAAGTAGAAACCTGAGAAATTTTACCTGCAAATTTTACGTGCAACTCCTCTCAAGTGGTGTAACAGATCAACACTGCATTTATCCAATCCTCACAAAAACAGCACATCAGTTTGGTTTCCATGTAGCACAAATTTTCCATCTACTTGAGCACATCAAGATAAATATCTGGTGGTGTTATTCTCCAGTTAGACAGAAGATGAAGAACTCCAGCCAGTTATCAAGCTGTCTGTGAATTCAAAGAATATTAAAAAAATAAAAATTTGCCTTCGACTATATTTAATTTCATTATCTAATTACTCGTGATTATTTTGCCAGTTCTGTTTCCACTGGGCATAGACACAAAGCAATTTGTTTTAATCAGTTCAGCACTAGCTCAACGCCAACTTTTTCTTACATTTCCAGCAAAGTTTTCTACAGTCACACTAGGGAAAACAGCAGTTGGAGACCTCAGAAAGATCAAAATTGGTGCCACAGAGTGCAATGGACTTGTCATTTGAAATGGTTGCTTCGAAGACGGGGACCAGGTGTACGACCACTCGGAGCTAGTCTGTCTGCCAGTTTGTGATTGAATGGGGGCCAAGTTGGCAATTACATGTAATCTGTTTGTGATAATATGGCGATTAATTGTGAGTCATCAGTGAAAATCACAAATCTGTTGCTGTCTGTTGCAAATGTTGCCATCTACATACACAGAAATTGACATTAAACAGAAATTCACATTCCAGAACCTCACAGATTTGACGTAGTTGCTACAGGATGGCAATTTAACTGGAAAATGACATTGGTGTTCAGCAACCTCACTTTTATATAGGAATATAACCAGAATACAACCAGCTGAATTGAGTCCTCTACTGTAAAGAGATGTGTCGCAGACGAGTTGCGCTGATCAGTGCAGACGTACTCAGATTGATTGCAACATGTTGGCAATCTGTCTGTGTTTATAAATTAGACAGCAATTATTTGCAAATCTTTGCCAATCTGTCTGGGACTGCAATCGTTTGGAGACAGGTTGCCTCCCACTAGGTGACCTGTGCAATCACCTTGCGATCCAAAGTGGTCATTGCAACTACTTGCAATCTGTCTCTGAATACAAAAGAATTCAATGCAATCACTGGGCAACCACTGATTTTTTTCTAGCCACAGAGAGGTTGCCATCCTAATTTTACTCCAGTTGAAATGCAAATGCAGCACAGCGGGATGTTCTGTCTGATTATGACAACATAAAACAACTTGTCTTACCATTTAATTCCTTCCACCAGGGACCAGGCAGCATCTTGTAAAAATACAACTGGCACTTTTTTTCAAAGGCTGCCAAACATGGCACATTTACTGATGAGGTGGTCCAGTGCTAAGTGTTAGTCCTGGACTGCCTCACCAACAGTTTGTACTGCTAATGAGTACTTAGTGTTGTGACTTATTTCAGTTGCATGAACGTTGGTAGAGTTGGCTGGTATTTACTCTCCAGTTTAAATGTGCAGAAATAAGCAGAAGTTTTAAAAAAGTGTAAATTTTTGCAGTTACTGCATTTCAAAATTGTCCCAACTGCCTCTTATCTGAGAATCAAAGGTTGTATATTTTGGCCTTGGAGTTTTTCAGCTATATTTACCAAATTTTGGGATGTTTACTGGATGAAAAAAAGCTCTCAGCTTTATTGTGTATTCAGGCGGTGTTTGAATAATCACAAAAATTTGTTTCCATTTCAGAAAATTCACAAAACTGCTCAGGAAGTCTATGAAAGTTTTGGTTCACAACTTGCTGAATACTTAACATCATACATAAAAACACTGCTAGGGAACATGACAAAGTAACTATTTAGTTGATTGTGAGAAGCTGTGAGAAGTTCTGCTTAATGGTGCAAATTCGTTAACTGCATTTTCTTTTTTGCAAACATTTTATTTGCAGTATGGTATTGGGTTGTAATTAGAGCAATAAAATACAACATATTGTCTTTGTAATGATGTTGTTTTCACATTCAGAGTAATTTCATTTCCCAACTCCAGAAATAGGACTTTCTGGGCAGTACATGAATGCGGGATGGAGGGTAAGACCCTGTCTGCATATAAAATGATAGATCATCACCCACCTTTGCTGTATCTGAAAGTTGGTCACTAGTGGACATTCACGGTTCTAATTACATTGTATTTCCCACTCCATCATGTGTCTGTCAACAGTAACATCAGCGACTACCAATTGCTCCAACTGGTAGTCGCTTCATTCGCTTGCCTCAAAGTTGAAATTAGTGTAACTGGACTAATTGTTTTGTTGCCTGTCATTGCTACAATTAACTGAATTTTGTAAATAATCCATGATCTCTTGTTGCTACATCACTTTTCTACAATGGCATTAAAGGACTTCTCATCAAACTGATCTTTAAAAAAAAAATCCAGTGTCTAATCTTTTTACTTTATTTACCAGTACCAGTGCATGTTAGTGGATATTAGTCTAAAATATGTATGATGTAAACTGCCAGATTATAGCAAAGCTATTAATCTACATCCTGGTTTGCCATAATCCCCTGTTTGTGCTCTGCCTTAAAAGTGTTAGTTTATTACAACTGGTAAGCTATTCCAATATTTACTTCCCTTTACTGACAGCACAGTTTGCCCAAATGTAGTTTCACCAGTGAGCAACCTCACAATCCTCTCTAGTGGTGGCGCTAGTACCAATCTCACTGACAGTCCTTTGGCAGGCCCATGTAGCCCCTTTATATAAAACAAGAATACTTACAAAGTTTACAACTCTCAAATCTCAAGAGACTGTGTTTTTCAAATGCTTTATCAAAATATGGTTTTCTTGAAAAGTAATCATGTTGTATTAATTATTGCTCCAACTGTTAGTGACCAGGTAGTAAAACAGTACGCAATGTGTTGTATTATATAGTATAAAAATATCCAAGCTGAATTGACTGTCTAGTTTTCTAATCTAGTTTGCTTAAAATTTATTAATTTAAATATTTTTGTCACATGAGATCAGACTGCAGGAATTAAAGAGTTATATAATTCAGCACAGTGGTGTAGTAGTTAGAAATGGAGTAGGAAAAAAGATTCCTGGTTCAAATCTCCTGGGTGGCTGCAGGCTTTCTGTGTGGAGTTTGCATGTTCTCCCTGTGCATACGTGGGTTTGCTCCAGCTTCTTACCAACAGTGCAAAGAAATGCTTGTTAGCTTAATTGGTGAATTGACTGTAGATGGTAACGTAAGATCGTAAGCTCAATAAGCAGTTAAGAAGATTGATGGTGTTCATAAATTGAATGTTTTGGGTTGAATGTGCACAACAATTAAAACTAAATTTTCTAAGACATTGGTAACATATAATCAGTCCAAATTCGTAGCAGCAAACTTAAAGCAATAAACCCTCAATCTCTCTGTTTTTTTTTTCTCTCTTTTTTTTTCTTTTTAAGGCAAAGATCTACCAGGAAGTGGACTTGGATCTATATAGTCTTAAAAATTCCCTTTCTTCCCTGACCTTGATGCAAAGGCTTTGTTCTTTATATATATTTCTAGAGGAAGGAACTGCAGAATGCCAATATATTTCCATGTTTCTAAGATTAAAGGAGGCAGGACAAAACAGCAGGCTAAATGGACTTTCCTAAAAGAAAATTAAGGCCATTAATTTAGTCACAGTAACCACTTAAATGCTTTGATCATTTCGGTGAGGAATCCTTTTAATAAAGACTTTTCAAATGTACCCCAGGTGATACAGGCAACACAAGGAATTTAAATCACAACCATAAGTTCCATAAAGTTCTCACAATGTCCTTGCAGAAACTGAATACAAACTAAATTCAGTAGACAATGATCGGATATTCCAGTTAAAACATGGCAAAGGGATCTGTCCATTAATCTAATGTATCTGTTCTTCTCTTCTTTCTTGATTAATGAAAGATCCAACATGAATGAAATCACAGTGCTAGCTCTATGCTGTCTTTATCATATCTGTCAATGATGGTAGTGGTGATTCTGCGGCTTGGGTTTAATCTTTCCTTTGGAGGCACAGACTCTCGATCAAACAGCAAATCACACTGAGGGCACAGTAGCAGCCAAAAATCCCTGACTTCAACACTGAAAAATAAAGCAAAATATACAGATTCACATGAGATAAGTCTGCAAGCATGAGCGCGTGATGAGAATTTTTGGTTACTGTGAGGACACAGTGAGACATTGCTCTACCAGTCCCTGGTCTGAATAGAAAACTTTAATCATTATGTGAATCTTGGCTGTCTAACCTGCTGGCAAAATGCCTTTAAAGACATTATGGGGAGAGTCAAACAACCGAGTAAAGGGATTAGTTTCTAAAGGGAAGCCAATGACAAACTGTCCTTCATTAATGGAAATATCTTGAGTAAATATATATTAATGTATTCACATTTTAGGGAAAAAGTGGCTTATTACAGTTGCCTAATAGACATGTCAATTTTTTTTTTTTTTAATTTTCATCATGACTAATGTTTTAATTTGAGTGGCTTTTTGACCTTTCAAATGCAATAATTGTTCCTGTTTCATATTTGCATAGCCTCTTTTCAAAGTTGATTGCTTTGCTTTAAATAGCTCACCTTGTTCTCTTTAGACACACAAAATCAGACAATTTATTTGAAAGCATATTTCATATGGCCATTAAAGCTGACAGTGAACTGCACATCCTTGACACTTTTATTCTTTAAAAAGTGGAATTAAAAGAAATTAACAGAAAAGTGTGTCGCCCTCACGGCTTTGGAAGACTGATGTCTGGGTTGTGGCGACCGCTGCAATCCGAAAATGGCTGTGAAAAGCTAATCTGCATAGGCAAACACGAGCACAGAACACACACACACACACACATACTGTGTCTGTCTCTCTTGCACAGACAAACACAGTGATTCTTATTTCTCTCACAGGGAGAAGTGCAGGTGCTGTAACCTTTTGCTGCTAGTCCTGTCAGAGTGAAAAACCCAGCTGTGTGGTGGGAATGACATACTGCAAATAGGCCTTCAGCTTCTTATTGGCATTCAGTGAGCCGAACACTTCTCTTTTTCTCTTTCTCGCTCTCTGTGTCTCCAACTCACTCACACACACACACACCTACAGATCCACTTCCCCGCTTGTCACCATGCATATTGATAAGCCCATCCAGAGCACCATCTTGTGGACATTTCCAACTCTGGAGGTTGTCTAAAATGTCACTTTTGATTACATTCAATTAAGCACCTGACTAATCAGCTTCAATCAAATGTCTCCGGATGTTCTTCCTTTAACCCTTAGATGCATAAGTGGGTCAAAAATGACCTGCATTCATTTCCTATGGAATTTCATGGGAACCTTTGATTCTTATCAACTGTGACTGTCAGGAATATATATTTTGTGTCACCCCTTATGAAGATTATTTTACACAGCAAGAACTGATACATGTACACCGATCAGGCATAACATTATGACCACCTGCCTAATATTGTGTTGGTCAACCAACACGTGATGGGGGAATACACGTGATGCAGTGTATTCTGACACCTTTCTATCAGAACCAGCATTAACTTCTTCAGCAGTTTGAGCTACAGTAGCTCGTCTGTTGGATCGGACCACACGGGCCAGCCTTCACTCCCCACGTGCCTTGGCCCATGACCATGTCATCGGTTCACCGCTATTCCTTCCTTGGACCACTTATGATAGATACTGACCACTGCAGACCGGCAACACCCCACAAGAGCTGCAGTTTTGGAGATGCACTGACTTAGTAGTCCAGCCATCACAGTTTGGCCCTTGTCAAACTCGCTCAAATCCTTACACATGCCCATTTTTCCTGCTTCTAACACATCAACTTTGAGGACAAAATGTTCACTTGTTCCCTAATATATCCCACCCACTAACAGGTACCATGATGAAGAGATAATCAGTGTTATTCACTTGATCTGTCAGTGGGCATAATGTTATGCCTGATTGGTGTACAGCTGGGGTCATAAATGATGCCACTCAGTCATGTGAATGTTAAATATGAAGCATTTTATATAATAATGACACTGTGTTATATGCGACAGACTCTTTCAGTCTGCTTCAGAAATTTCTCATCAAATACAAACTTGTTTAAATTCTGATAAAACTAAGTGCTATTTACAAGATCACCTAAAGTATCCAGTCCATATTAAAACACTTTATGGTCACAAAACTGAACCTGTTATTTCCTATGAATATTTAAGGCTTTGACTCACTTATAAGACCCATGTGGATTTTTGTACAGGAACAAATTGTTTTTCTCTTCTGCTAGTCTCAAGATCACTGTACAATCTACAGTTTTGTCTGGCCTTGATTATGGTGATATTGTTTATATGCATGCTTGTGTGCTACATTTCATCATTACAGGTGACACTTGTCTCACTCACCATTGTATCATATATAGAAAGTTGGCCAGGTACTCCTTAACAAATTAAAGGAAGCAGCACTGCAGGATGTTTATTTATAAGGCTGTACTTCAAAAACTGCTCAAAAACTGCCCAGTCTCCATTGTTACATTTAAATAAAGTACTGTACAGCACTAGAGCAATGTCCGGTCACGGGACTTTCTAACATCAGCTGTAACTCTTATTCACTCAAACTGTATGGTTTTGTAATCACGATGATCTCAGTGAAACTGTTTAAATACAGAGAAGAACGAGAGGAAGAGGGGAGAAAAAGAAGAAGCTCAAAAGGTAGAGGAAGAAGATTCCTTCTGTGTAACCCTTAAATAAACAGACCTATACACAGTACATCACCTGTTCAAAAGCATATTTAGCACTCAAAAAAAAGATACATGATTTTAGTAGAGTTTTCCTTATTGGACAATAACTGTACAGTTGTATGCAAACATTTGGGCGACACAAGGTTAAAAAAAAAAAAGAGCCTTTCTTCAAATGTTAATGTGTTACTTCAAATATCAAATCTGGCAAGTGGAAAAGTCACCACTTATTACCACACATCCACCATTAAGAGAATGTGAATGTTACATTTAAAGGATTTATTTAGCTGCAATATTTAGACTTTTACATTCTTCTACAGAAAGGTGAAAACAAACAAACGAAAAAACGGATTTTAATCTGCTGTAATCTCTGTCTCTAGGTAAAGATGGTGTTTGCATCAGATGTGAATAAACTTTGTGACAACAGACAAGTTTCCAAGATCAAGAGTTTCCAGAAAAGGTGAGCACATGGAATTTGAACTTCTGGTCAAAACTTTGAATGTTATCACAAACTATGACTGCGCAATATATCCAAAAGATTCTAATTTTTGTTTTTGCATAATATTTAACAACCCGAGCGAGCAGTGAGAAAAGATTTATTACAGTAATGTAAGCTGTTGCTATTTATTTAATGTGTGAACTTTGCCAGTCAAACACACTCACTGACAGTGATGAAATATGAGAAAACAAAAAGGTGGTCGTATTACCAAAATCTTTCTACAAGCGAGTCGCCCCACTCGACAACCATCGTAACACATCTCTGGGCACTTACTGTGAAGCACTTTCTAAAATAACTTTAATTTTAATGTTCACCAGGACTTTAAAACTGCATGTATGGGTTCACCAGTCAAATCAAAGATATTGGCATTACTTCATTGACATGGAAATCATTTGGTTTAGAAAATTCAGATGTCAGACCGTTCTCTGCAAAAGGTGTAAAAAAAAAAAAAAGTGACAGCACGACAAACTTGTTTCAGCATCTGTGACTAAAGCAGGAATGGAAGCAATCTTGAAATCCCCAAAGCAAATTAATCTCTCACTGAAAAATGTGCGGGGTTAACTCTGCCTATCCTGCATCAGGACGCTCTTGCAAAAGAGATTCTTAATCTCAAGAGTTTCACTTCCTAGTTTAAAAGATAAGATATAAAAGAAACTAAAAAGCAGCAAGCATGAGCTGTCTCTCTTTCCATAGCCACCTGTATAAGAGCAGCCTCAGACAGCATCACTCTGCCAAGTTTAAAATTCCCTTTACAACATGTATGAATTGAGTCCCAGGATCTAGAAGATCTGGATCTGAATTAGTTTGTCATATTTTCTTAAGAATATCAAGACAATGTCTCTCTTCTTACTGTAATTTGATGCATATTTGTGAAGATATGGTGAAAAATCTCCAATCTCATAATGGTAAAGAATCCTTCCAGACATTCCTGGATCCAGATCCTGATCGAATCCAAAGATTAATCACTTCTAAATTGGGTTAAGTCGACCTCTGGTTAATTTCCGTGCCAGTTTGTTGATATTTTTGTAACTCCTGCTGACAAACAGGCAAACCAAACCAATCACATACCCTCGTTGGCAGATGTAAAAACACAGGGCACCAGGAGAAGAAAACGGTGGAAGACACTGTAACCCTGTCTTTACTCTGTTACAATGTTGTTATAAGCTTGCTTGAGGACGTTTTATTTTGTTGGTTTTCCACATATAGCCTCGAGAAAGGTGCGTAGTTATAATGAAGAATACCTGTCATACTTCCCACCCCTGATAATTTAATACTAAATCAACAATTAAAATTGGTCCTTGGAGCTAAAACACATAAAATAGGTTCTGTATTCTAACATGTCCAGTTTGACTGTGAAAACATGACTACATTCCAAGCAGTAGTAGCTGAATAACTAATGTGAGGAATCTGACACTTTCAAAACCAAAATTACACACACCACAAAGCTTTGACTAGCAAAATCTCGATCAGTTTATCAATAAAGGTCAACGGCGTGTTCTTTTAGTCTCTTTTTTTTTCTCAAATGTTTAACCTTTCAAAAATCTGCACTGATGTCAGTCAAAAGTAATCGGCTACTTTCTCCTTTGGTCTTAAAATCTGGAGTCAAATTCTTCTTCCACTTCTTCAAACTCTTCTTCATCATCTGCTACACCTGAAAACACAATAACACGTGTAAGTAACTTATTTCAACAGTAAGAGTGACTTTAGCCCCATTCAGGTTGGATTTATTTCTGCAGCAGGGTTTTCAGTGTAGTTTTTAATCTGCTCAGGTCAGTGATTTTAGTCCATATGAGGATTTTTTTTTAATCCCCTTTAAAAATGTGACTTACAGTTATTACCTAGTTATATCTAACCTTTTTCAAAAGTGTCAATGCTAAAATGGTTTGCAAAACTCTGTAGGACCAGCACTCAAACCTTAAGAGGTTTAGTCTGAGTGGTGACCCCTATCGTTCAGGAAAACACTGCTGTGAGTAAGATGAGCCCTCATCTCTGGTATAAATGGTGACAGGGCTGTGGTGATGCCACAGTTGGTTCGCAACACAACCAATGTGGCGACCATAAAGTCACCTTTAGCTGTGGTTCTTCAGTTGGTAAAAACTGCCTTTCACAGCACTGCTAATTTTCTCTTCTGCTTCCCCTCATCCCCAACCGGTCGCGGCAGATGGCTGCCCCTCCCTGAGCCTGGTTCTGCCGGAGGTTTCTTCCTGTTAAAAGGGAGTTTTTCCTTCCCACTGTTGCCAAGTGCTTGCTCATAGGGGGTCGTCTGATTGTTGGGGTTTTCTGTCTAATATTGTAGGGTCTTTACCCTAAAATATAAAGCGCCTTGAGGCGACTGTTGTTGTGATTTGGCGCTGTACAAATAAAATTGAATTGAATTGAATTGCTTGAAAAAAAAATCTCATAAACTAGTACAAACAAATACATTATATTATCTGTCTAACTGTGTTATTAAAGTCAGTTTCAGTTACCCTGTAACAGACCTACTGTGTTAACACTTTACTTTTGAATTGCACGTACTGGAGCAGAAGTCGATGTTTCTCAGCATGTCAGCGAGGTCGTCTGTATCGATGACGAAGTGACTCATACTCTCGTAACCGAGCTCCAGACGCTCCAAGTTAGAGGCCCTCGCCATGGCTGCCATTCTGTCAACAAACATACAGATCTCATAACAAGATTCAAGCATTTCAGCTGCAGATTTTCTTTTCCTTTAAAAAGAAAAACAACAAAAAATAAAAAACCCTGTAATCTCATATAAAGTGAAGAGATGTGCTGAGTCAGATTAAACTACTAGGTCTGTAGTAAAAGTGAGATGTAGTTTCTGTGTTAACTTGCACTGAAACTCCATTTTTAAAAGCCAAATGCAAAACAAAATTTATGTTACGTTACATTACCATAAGCCTCAGTTTAAAATGGAAAGTGCAGAAAGCTGTGAATTTATGACAGTTTATTGCAAATAAAAACTAGTTGCACATCTGTAAGAACAGCACTGTTGCCTCACAGCAAGAAGGTCCTGAGTTCGAATCCACCATCTGGCCAGGGCCTTTCTGTGTGGAGTTTGCATGTTCTCCCCGTGTCTGCGTGGGTTCTCTCCGGGTACTCCGGCTTCCTCCCACAGTCCAAAGACATGCAGTTAGTGGGGTTAGGTTAATTGGTAATTCTAAATTGGCCGTAGGTGTGAATGTGAGTGTGAATGGTTGTCTGTCTCTCTGTGTTAGCCCTGCGACAGACTGGCGACCTGGCCAGGGTGTACCCCGCCTCTCGCCCTATGGCAGCTGGGATCGGCACCAGCCCCCACCCGCAACCCTGAATAGGATAAGTGGAAGAAAATGGATGGATGGATGGATGGATGGATGAGTAAAACAAAACAAAACAAACAAACAAAAAAAAAAACGACTTCCTACAACACCCTGCTGGTCCAGGCCCC
>VUQI01020396.1:0-11936 GCA_015106735.1 Paratilapia polleni | reverse complement strand
CTTTTTGTAGGGGAGGTCTGTTTAAGAACAAACTTTTTTTTTTTTTTTTAAATATTTGGATAACTTTACTGAATATATCTGGACAGTATCTTACAAGTTGCCAATGATTTTGAGATGTACGTAATTGTCTTTATAATACAGTGTTTAGTTTTAATTTATGTGCAACTTGTTTCGCATACAAAGAAATCAAACGCTGACATCCACACACTGGTGACTGAAGTAGAAAAGGGTTATGAAAGGTGAAATAATCCAATTTTAAAACAGCTGATTAACTTAGCTAATGCCCACCAGACAGAAGAAATTGTACATTTTTATGGGGGACTGTATTCTGCAGCAGACAAATAAGTAAGCAGTAAGCAGCTTTGTACTGTTGAGGCACATTTCAGCTACTTTATTCTAGGTAGTTTAATTCATTATATAACACTGCAGCACTTAAAGGCTTTTCAGACCTGAATCTGCACAGTAACTGTCGCTCACTGCATATTTTCTCTTTTTAGGACCATTCTCTGTTAACCGTAGAGATGGTTGTGTGGAAAAATCCCAGCAGATCAGCAGTTTCTGAAATACTCAGACCAGCCCATCTGTCACCAACAACCACTGCCACGTTCAAAGTCACTTAAATCCCCTTTCTTCCCCATTTTGATGCTCACTTTGAACTTCAGCAGATGACTGAGATGTGATGAATGAAGTGGCAAGAGAGTGTTTATGACTGGGGTCATAAATTAAGGTTAGCTTAAGCTTATCTGAGTAAAAAGTTAAATATTTCACACAGAAATGTAGCAGGAAAAGGACATATTCAGAATCAAAGCTTCACCACAAAACACTTACTTTTCCAGTATGACTTGGGCACTCTGTGAGTGGAGAAAAGAGGAAAGAGACAAAGTTAATCACATCGTGCTTCAGTCATCTGTGCCAACAACATCTGTCGCAAGTATTTGTCATAGACGTCATCGCACTAAATAAAAACATGGATTTTTTTTTTTTAACACTGCCAGCTGCCAGAATGGCCTCATGGTGTTTACTACCTGCTTCCACTTACTCTATCTTCTTTAACACCTGTTTTGGCAGAGGATGGAGCTGAACATAAAACAGCGACACCTGAGGCTCAGACTTTCTCTCTCCTACAAACACACCAACAGACACACACGCTTTTCTCAGCGGAGACGGAGTGACGCAGACATCAGCAGTAAAGATGCTGAATTTAGTAACAACCTTCTCATCTCTTCAGGGACACGTGGGTCAGACCATCCAACTTTTACGAACTTCTTTCAGATTTTTAATCAGCACTCAAAGTGTGTCATAAAGCTTTTTTTTTTTTCCCCATAAGAGTACCTGAATATCTGTAATGCACTAATACTTGGAGCTTATGAAAGTACAACACTGTATTCATGTGTGAAAATGTGTGTCCTGCCCACAGTGAAACGTGACCATTATCGCTTATTATTCACTTTTTTTCAGATGGTTTTTGCAGCCAGCTGATAACATCTTTGTTGAATTAATTCTGACAAAATCAACATAAATCCAGATTAGTGAAATAGCCGTGTTGTAATGATGTTAAAATATCCACAGAAAAAGAGACGACAGCCTGCAAAACAGCCTGTTGTTTTAAGTGCAGCTGAAGACACCATAGGGGTTGTTGACATTAACATTGTTTGAAGCTTCTGTTGCATGAAGGTTTGAAACACTGATCTGAACATTATGTGATTAAATCTTAATTTTATAACTGTGACATCTAATAAAAATTAGTACAAATCCAGGTTAATGAAACTGACAGTGACATGACCCTAAAAATAAGGAAGTGACCACCAAAAACTCTAGATTTAAGAGCTTAAACACAATTTAGTGTATTTATGAGAACTCCCTGCTGCACTGGGGGCTTGTTATGGTTTTACCTCTGTCACTTATCTGGGTCCAAGTCAATGGGACAGCATCCTAAGCAGATGCTGCCCCGGGGTCTCCTCCCCGTACAACATGCCTGAAACACCTCATCTAGGAGGCATCCAGGAGGCATTGTGGTCAGATTCTCAAACCACCTCAACAGGTTCCTTTTGATGTGAAGGAGTAGCAGCTCTACTCTGAGCTTCTACCAACTAATGACCGAGCTCCTTAGCCTGTCTCTAAGGGTAAGAGCCTTCCATTGGATTGTAGGTCTAGGTTCAGTTACATTACGTGCCCCAAAAAATGAGGTCAGCTGACTACATGAATATACTAAATACAGTGGTGTGAAAAGGTGTTTGCCCCCTTCCTGATTTCTCATTTTTTTGCATGTTTGTCACACTTAAATGTTTCAGATCATCAAACAAATTTAAATATTAGACAAAGATAACACAAGTAAACACAAAATACAGTTTATAAATTAAGGTTTTTATTATTAAGGGAAGCAAAAGATCCAAACTTACATGGCCCTGTGTCAAAAAGTGATTTGCCCCCTAAACCTAATAACTGGTTGTGCCACCCTTAGCAGCAACAACTGCAATTAAGCAATTTGTTTGATGATCTGAAACATTTAAGTGTGACAAACATGCAAAAAAGAAAAAGAAATCAGGAAGGGGGCAAACACTTTTTCACATCACTGTATACTAAATGACCAGGTTTTTCCATCAATGGATTATTTCTTCCCTGGTGGCATGGGCATATTCCAAGATGACAATGCCAGGATTCATCAGGCTCAAATTGTAAAAGGGTGGTTCAGGGAGCATGAGGCTTAATTTTCACGCATGGTTTGGCCACCACAGAGTCCAGACCTTAACCGCATTGAGAATGTTTGGTATATGCTGGAGAAGACCTTACACATCACCAATACAGGATCTTGGTAAAAAATGAATGCACATCTGGATGGAAAAAAAAAAAAAACTTACTGAAACAATGCCATGGTGAATACATGCAGTCATCAAAGCTAAAGGTGGTCCAACAAAATATTAGTGTGTGTGACTTTTTTTTGGTTTGATTGTTTTTTTTGGCTGGGTAGTACATATTGTTATAACGGTGGATGGTCATATTGAACATGGCCAAAGTTTCAAATCATGTGGCCAGTGTGTGTGAGACAAAAGCTCAGCTTTAGACTGCTCTAAAAACTCTTGTTTTTTTTGTAATCCTGGCTCTTTATGATATGAGAGCACAGTTACCCTTCTGTTTGTGAGGGGCGGTCAATCAGAAGAAAGCTAGTTTTAAGGGAAAAGAGCTAAAGCTCATGTAAGCATTATTTTATCTGCTTATAATTAAAGCGAGTGTGTGTGTTACCTTACTTGACAGAAGTCTATGCATATTTCTGGCCATTCGATAAAAAAAACAAAAACTTTTTAAAAAGTATTCATTCATAAGCACACTTGGTTACAAATTATTTTTTGGTACAACCCAATTTTTTGTATGTAGGAAAACTCTGCTTGTTCAATCTTTGAAAAGAATGTGCCTTCCTGTCATTTTGGTTTGTTTTGCTAAACAAAAGTCATGTAATTCCACTGTTAAATATCCAAACTTAAAAAGTTGACAAATTTCAGTTTTACCCATTTATTCTGACCATGGAAACAATAAGATATTCAACATTGTGGCTAAAATGGCTTATTTTAGACAGAAGGGCAATTCTTATTTAACAGGTAAATAAGGATTATCTGGAACTGTGAATCAAAGTTACTCTGGTAGAGTCCAAGATTTAAAAATACAGAGCTGGAAATGAGCAGAACGGTTTCCCCTTTTGAAGAGACAGCAGTTAAAATGGCTTGTTTTAGACAAAGGATGAACTGGGTGTTTGTGTGGAAGGCCAGTATAAATAAAGATATTTTTTATTTAAAATGTGACTCATGCACAGCTAATGGGATCCCTTTAATGGTCTTTTCGGTGTCATTGTTGTTAAAAAAGGGGACATTTGGTCCAAACAGCGTACACAAGGGCATGTCAGAGGATGAAAAGTTCAAAGATGCTTCGTGAGTAATTTTGAGATTCCTCAACATGAGTTGAAGTCGACTCCTGCAGTGACTCCATGGTGTTTATTTTCATTATCGTCATCACACCATGCAGCTGCTCTGTCAGCCTGGTTGTTCTTAATTTGAGCTGCAGCTGAAGTAGTAATTTTTAAGAACACCTACAGATACACAGTAATTAAAACAGCAGGTAAACAAATCTGTTAATTTAATTTATTCTGGCTGATTATCCCTCTGCTCAGGCTGAGCTAGTTATTGTGTATCTTCCACATAATTAAGTGTATTTTAAAAGTCTATACATTGAATGTGCAGAATACATCAAAATGTATGAGCGTGCGATTGATTGGTGGATCAATGCAGTACACTTGAGGGGCTGACCTGCTTCTCATTATCTCTGCACGAGTGTGAATTAATCACGGGAGCATCAGGGATGATGTTTGCATTTAAGGTATGCAGGACCAGAGGAGACTCATGTGTCCTTGGGGATGTTATGGAAGCAAAGCACCTGATGGAGAGGCATCCCGCTGGGCTTACTCCTCCAGTTTCCCTCCTCGCCCTGCGGCTGTGCACGTAAAGTCATCATCAGTGGCCTGGGGACCACTGAGCATGGATTATCCTGCCTAATGAGAGCCGCGGCTGGGAAAATATCGATGAGTGGAAGGAAAGCAGAGGAGCATGTGAAGTGTGGGATGAGCTTGTTGAATACATAACAAAATAAACTGTTGATTTAAACATACCTCAGTTTTGGTGTTGTGTCATCTGTTGGTTTAACATAATTAAAAGTACACTAAGAGGGCCAGATGGTATTGAGCATAGAGTCATTTAAAGAGGGAAGCAGGAAGGGGTGCATGGAAAAGGGAATTAAACTGTTGGCTAAAAACAGCAATTATGATTTAAATATAAAAAGAAAACATTAATGACAAATAGCACTCTGAGCATATTTCTGGCACTACTGTAGCACGTTTTGCAGACTTGATATGAATTTTTCCATTTCCTGTAATTACTTGTTGTTGAGTTTACTGTTATTATGGGAACTTTTGCTGTAAAAAAAATCCTAGTGGGGCAATAAAGATAACCCTGAACCTTTACAAAAGCAGAAATGTATTACAGGAGTTGATAAGTGGATGAAATAGAAATGAACAGTAATTACTGTTTAGCTAGAATGAATCGTTGGCTTTAAATAGGACTTGAAGAAGAGCTAAAAGTAAAAAAGGGTGTGCTAGTGGTAATCAATAAAATAGATGTTTGAAATGGATCTCTGAAGTAGCAGATAAGCTGTTGACATAGATGCCTAAATATTGGATAAATCGACTGGAAAATAGATTTTAAAGGAAAAGCTAAAAGTAATTAATGAAGACTTTAAATAGTTAGGCTCAGTAGATGAACAGCTTAAGATGATAAACATGTATGGGCAATGATGGCTAGGTTAATAGTATTAAAAAACAAACAAACGTTGAAAAAAAAAGTTGAATGTAATGCATACATGGCTGAAACATCAATCTTCTGCCTCCAAATTGTAGAAACAGGAACTTAACTGACCTCAACAATGATTGTTTAATTGTAAGAAGAATATTGCAATAATAATTTCTATATAATTTGTAATGCTGAATAACATTCAGGTTAAGTGTAATCAAATAAACACATTTGGAACATGATGTGTGGTGTCTTAGAATATCACAGTATAAAATGTGGGTATTCATCGTGCAATAAATATCTAGTAACACTTGAAATAACGAGGCCCTTATTACAAGAAATATTGCCATAGACTGTATAGAAAAGATGGATGTAGCCACTGTGATGTCACCCATTGGTTAGTGAAGTCCTGTTGTGGAGCCTCAAGCTGAGCAATTTTGCCGTTGCCGTTTTAGTATTTTGAAAAATGGACATCAGGAGCGAGGAGGTAATCGGACTGAGAAACTGAGCGTCACTAGTCGATTATAAGCTAGCAGCTTGTCTATCATATGCTAAAACATACCCTGCTCTATCTTCCTTATCTTCCATAATATGCGTTGTATTAAATAAGACTTGAAACTAGAGATTGAGACTGAGTGAGATAATTTTCTTTACAAATTATTTTCTTTTTGCAACCAGGGGAGCCGCCCCCTGCTGGCCATGAGAAAGAATGCAGGTTTAAGACTTCTGCACCGACTTCACCAACCTCTCAGGGTGATGACTATAGACTGTATCTAAATGCATCCTGAGAGTTTGAGTTTGAATATGTTGAGTGTTTTGGTAAGCTAGTGTAGTTCTATAAAACGGTTCGTTTCCCAGCAAAAATCTTTGGCCCACTTCATAATATTCAATTAAACAAAAAAATCGAATAATTAATTAATACATTTCTTGCTGGTTTAAAAATTGGAGGGAAAATTACTGTATTTTGCACCAGGAAGTGTTACATTACAAGTTGTTAAGAATGGGTTGCATAATGAGAATTACTGCGTGAAGTATTAATTTAATCTGAACCAGAGGTTTGAATCGTTGTTAGGTTTAAAGCCTTCTTACTGACGAGCCATGCTGATGCCTTTCTTTGATTTATGACAGTATGTTTCTTTGTAATGAGAGTAGACTGACAGTGGCATAATGCTGAAATGTTATTTATCTGTTTCATTAATGGATTTTTTTTTTTTTAAACTTCCTGTACTTTTACAAAATTTGGAGGCATTTTACAGGGGAAATACTGTATAGTCAATACAGTAGAGGAAGTCTCCTTTAAAACACTAACCATGTGCAGGTAAAACCTTGTGCTGCAACCCCCACATATAATATCTTGTTTTCAGATCAGTTGAAGGATTATGTAATTCAGAAGCTTTTAAGCTTATTTAATCCTTTTATACATCACTGGATCACTAAATAGATTGTTAAAAGAAGAGAAGTGACATTTGGGATGGACATGACTTTCTTCCTGCACCTAAAGCTCTGATAATTATGTGAATAATGCAGAAACACACTTTTTACCCACCTGTATAAACAAAGGCATGTGTGGCTCCTCCATGGACTGTATGGCCGACTCGACCAGCGTGACCGCCTCGTCCAGGTGATCACTGTGCCGACAGATGAGGGACTGAACATGTTTGAGCTTTTCATCCTGTTCTTTGGTGATGAGACCCACCAGCTCCTGTTTCCGCTCCTCCAAGATGGCCACCAAGCTTTCAAAGTGGCTAGCCAGGTGTTCTCTCTGCCGCTGACCATTTTCCTATAGAAAGACATCATGATATTTGAGTGGTTCATGTGTGAAATTTAATAAAATATTTACTGCTTACTTTCATAATGTCAGAATCCTAATATTATTCATCAATCCCCTGAAGAAAATTCTGTTTTTAAATAGTAAATACATCATCATTAAACACTATAAAAGCAAAATCTTACAGTATTTTGACATGAATTACCTAATATTGACACAATGTCCAGCATGTTTTTTTCTAGTTAATATCAGACCCGAGTTAGCATTTTGGCATACATCATGTTAGTTTTTTTGGAGCCAGAAGTTACCATATTTGGATGAGAGGGTGGAGTCCTAAGTTGTCAGCTAATGCTAATCCTAGAAAGTTGGTGTTTCCACACCAACTATTGGCTTCCAGTTTTTTAAGCTTCTCCTACCAGATGAGACAAACACAGATATATGCAGTAAAAGTTAATTAAGGCTGATTTTCTTCTGACCTCACAGGATTTGAATCCAACTTTACCCACCTCCAACTTCTTGCATCACCACAATTTAGTTCCTTCAGTGACTTTGTTGGTCTTTATGTTACTTTATACAACTCAGCATAAATAATGGTAACACCTTCCTGCATCATATTTGCTGTATGAAATCTAACTCTTGTTCTTTACCAATTTTGGGTTGCCGATTTCAAAAATAATATCCATTTTGCTCTATCATGTCATGTTTTTTCACAAGTGGCAACTGTAAACATGACCCAGATGTTTTTTGCTATATCTGTGGATGCGTCACTGCATCCAAACAGCGACAAAACACAACAGATTTTGTGAAAAAGGCATACTTTGCTTATTTTGGTATGAAATTGGGCGACCAAGACAGCCTCATTCAGTTTGCCGGGCGTGTGTGGAAAACCTCCGAGCATGGACTAAGGGAAAGAGACAGAGCTTGGGTTTTGGTATGGAGGGAGCCACAGAATCACTCTGATGACTGCTGCTTCTGTTTAGTCCATATTTCTGGATACAGCTCCAAAACTAAATCATCTATCAGTTCCCCTAACCTGCCATCAGCAATGAGACCTGTACCACATTCAGATGAAATACCACCTCCCATTTTTACTGGCTTAGTTGATGAGAGAAAAGAGTCTGATGATGTTTTGTCTCCAGATGCACAACATTGTAGTGATGAGGACTTTGAAGATCCATCTTCTAGTAGCTCATCTGTCCCCCAGTTATTCACTCAGCCAGAGTTAAATGACTTAGTACGAGATTTGGATCTGCCAAAGGAAGCGGCTGAGTGGGTCTAGGCTCAGTGAGAAAAACCTCCTGGCTCCAGGAACCAAATTTTCTTCATTCATTTTATCAAATTCATTTTATCAAACCACATTTGGCAGTGGCTAAATCTGCTAAAGTATAACTAGGCTTGTTTAAATGTCTTTTAGATTGTCCAAGACAGACTGCAGGATCTGATTTTATCCAGTGACTAGTTAGGGTATAATTATCCTTAGAAAAACATTAAGTGATGCTTTTTAGGGGAGTATAGACTAACAATTAAATAACATACGTAGCAGGGAGTAAGTACAAAACAGAGAAACATTGACATTTGCTGTGATGTGACATAATGTTTAACATCTTGGAGGAAGTTAAATACAAAGGGTATGAGGACCACTGAAGGTACAATAAATAAATAAATAATGGGTGCTGGGTGGAGAATGAAGGAGCAGGGCCTGGTAAAATAGTGCTTTATTTAGTCATGGAAAGATATCGCTTCAGTAACTCAACTGACTGAGCTATTGATCCCATGAGTTCAAATATGTAAATTTCTATCCAACTAAAAAAAACCTCACAATTGTAAATTTGCAGTTTTTTCTCATAAATTTGCAAGTTTTCTTCCTGAGTTTTTTTTTCTCTGAATCTTACCCCCCCCTTGCTTGCTTATTTTCCTTCAGTGGCCTTTAGACACTGCTGAAGTTAAACAGCTGGATTTAGACATTGAACTGCACCTTTTCCATATGTCTCGTGTGTGCGCGTCTAACCTCTATGGTGCGGCAGATCGTTTCCATCTGAGAGATGACTGCCTGGACATTGTCGCTGCTGGCCACCAAGATCGCAATGCCATCGCTCAACTCTGTCTGCAAATATTCAGAGCATGTGGAAATATGGAAACTCACCTCTAAAAACTTACATTAACACATTTGTCAATTCTGATAATAACATATGATGTGAAGAGACTTTAGATTTAGAAAGCAGTTTCAGTTGCACATGGTTCATCCAAACTTTACCTAATTTATTATAAATAATATTTATTATAAGTCTTTAATACATGTCCAATGAGTTCTCCTATAGATGGAGCTATAGCAACATTCATTGATTGATCCCAGTTTTCTTCGTTTCTTCCGTTCCTCATCACTAATATGCTCATGTGATCAGTGCACTCCTTTTCACTCACCCTTTTAGCTTTGCATGGGGCAGCAGTTAAAACCAAGATTATCACTGGTAATAATAAACTACATCCTATTATCAAATCCTCCTTTGGACCTTTGACAGTTAAATCAGCTCTTGGGAAAACTGGGGGTGCCATTTGTTACCACCAAATAAACATATAAAGGTCATCCAATCCAGAGGAATATTCTTGGGATACACTGAATACTAAGTTTCTTTTATTTCTTCTCAGTTAAATTATTGCAGGGATCTTTTAACTGGTATTGACTAAAAGTAAATTAGTAAACATCAAATTATTCATAATGCAAGAAAAGTGAATCCATTTGTATTTGCTGTTAGGGCAGGAAACACCTGCTTGCTGCATCAGTATTTTCTTTAAAATCACTTTTTTTTAAAGCCTTTCTTACATATTTTCTTATGACTTTTCTTTTAAAATTCTTTTACATTATTTCATTTTTAGCTCATCCGACCGAAGGACTGATGAGCTCATGCCATGGCAAGGAGTTTATAGTCCATGTCCATCTACAGTTTACAAGAATTGCTACTCCTCCTACGC
The DNA here is from genome assembly GCA_015106735.1 of Paratilapia polleni. NCBI lineage: Eukaryota > Metazoa > Chordata > Actinopteri > Cichliformes > Cichlidae > Paratilapia > Paratilapia polleni. The sequence continues at coordinate 1,868 of VUQI01020396.1, read as the reverse complement.
TACCTACAAGAAACTCTGACAGCCAACCGCTCAGCGTCAGATCCTGGTCTTAATTAAAATCTTTCTCTTATTAGAAAGACATATTCAGAGGATTGTTCTGCAGGCGGAATACACCCGGAGTACTTTCTCATTAGTAACCACCGCCACCACAAAGCACAACAACAACATGAGTCATCAGCATGCATCTGTTTAGAGTATCTTATGACATCACGCACATTTTTATAGTCTTTTACAGCCACTTTACAGTTAAAGTGTCGTTTGATGAGCTGCTCGTGTAACAAACACTCTCACTTCTGTGCCGGCCAAATGAAGTCACCAAACTTTTTTGTTTTTCAGATTGCACAAAGATGGAGAATCGACAACTTTCAGGAGCCTCATCTAAATTTCAGATGAGTGATTCAGAGGCAGAGTGAGAGATGGAGAGGCCGGCACTGAAATGTCAACAAAGCCAACTGCTCAATAACATGCCGGACGCTGCTGCTGCCGCCATCTGCATGACAAAACTGCTGCACTTTGTCTTTGTGTGACTTTGTGTGTTGAAAAACAGAAGCCACACTTTAATTCTGCACATAGAGCAACGTCACTGATGTTTAGATGAACAGATAGCCATGTACATGTGTCCTGATTTGAGTGGATGTGTGTATGCTGTGCATCTGCTTGGATCAGTCTGCATCTTGGCTTGTTTAAGGTGCATCATAAACATGAAGCCACTTGTAAATCTGAGGTCTTAAATTTCATCACTCAGCTGCAGATACCCCGCTGTGTCTTCTTCTCTTTTACTTCACCATTTGGTTTCCACAGTGGGAGACAGTGTGCAGGAGGGCAGGAAAAAAGAGACACGAGAGGAAGATTTAAAAATAGAAATAAGAGAAAGAAGGCTGAAAGATAAAGGTCGGTGTCCCTTTATAAGAACGCACCTACCCATATTATTTTATACTGCAGACTATTTTATGAACTCTGTGGTCGTTTGACCTTTAAACAAGCTCGAGCTCTAGGAGCTCTCTTAGACTCAGCTGACAGTAAAATTAAATGAAGGTTAAAAAAAATCGATTTGAGTAGCGAAATGTGAAGTGGAGTAGGCTCATTTAAAGTGCGAGGCAAGGTGAGGTGGAAAGAAGGGGTGGGAATTACAGAGTAACCCTTGGAATACATCGCATGCTATTTGGATTATTTCAAAAGTAGGGCGTTAATGTCTGAAAAGTGGTCCTTTATTTTGAAAATTGACCGGATTTTCTATGTCGTTCCTGTGTCTGATTTCCTGTTTAAATAATGCGCCAGTTCAGTTAATTAGTTCACGTGAGTTCTATTTAACCATGATTCATTTTATAAGCACCAATACGAGAAGTCATGTGGCAGTGATGAAAGTCAAACTGCTGGGGGAATTAATTTAGAGAGCTACATGTTTTAAACAAATATGTAGGACTGCTTTCTTGCATTTGCGTAATATCTCTAAAATTGGAAGCATCTGGTCTCAGAGTGATGCTGAAAAACTAGTTCATGCATTTATTACTTCTAGGCTGGACTATTGTAATTCATTATTATCAGGTTGTTCTAAAAGCTCCCTGAAAAGCCTTCAGTTAATCCAGAATGCTGCAGTGAGAGTACTGACAGGGTCTAGAAAGAGAGACCATATTTCTCCCATATTAGCTTCTCTTCATTGGCTACCAGTTAAATCCAGAATTAAATTTAAAATCCTTCTCCTCACATACAAAGTCTTAAAAAATCAGGCCCCATCATATCTTAAAGACCTCATAGTACCATACTATCCCAATAGAGCACTTGGCTCTCAGACTGCAGGCTTACTTGTGGTTCCTAGGGTATTTAAAAGTAGAATGGGAGGCAGAGCCTTCAGCTTTCAGGCCCCTCTC
>VUQI01020395.1:0-10493 GCA_015106735.1 Paratilapia polleni | reverse complement strand
GTGCTTCCTCATAGGGGATCATCTGACTGTTGGGGTTTTCTCTCTAACAGTCAACGTGACTGTTGTTGTGATTTGGCGCTATATAAATAAAATTGAATTGAATTGAATTTATTGTTTATTATCTTGCCGCATATGTACCGGAGAAGCATTTACCTTTTAATACTGAATCAATATCATTGTGTGCAGGTTCCTCAGATAAGAGCTTGTCAGATGGGGGTCTGCAGGGTTTAGAGGATCTGTAAAGTGTCATTGTGGGTTGAATGAGATGTCAGCACTTTCTGCTTTTACTGTTTTGCTTTAACAATGTACCTTCAGTGGACCAGTGAGCTGCAGGTGTGAGTCATTCAAAGCTCCTATTCTCCCATTGTATGAATGTGTGGGTGACAGGTCCATGCTTTTGTCATTGACTACCAGACATTAACCCAGCAGGAGGCCCCAACCACACACGCATGCACATACCTGTTTGCTCACAGCACTCTGACAGACACGGATTGTCTCTGATTGGTCTAAAAATGAGGAAAATAGAACTGGGGGTATTGCTTGTCTTTACATCAATTCCACAATGTGACTGTTACAGTAGAAATTTTTACAGTAGAAAAATTCTTTCTGTTGTAGACCTGATTATGTGTCATGTTCTTGTTATTGAAATAATAAATAAAAATGTGTAGTTGGAGTTGTTGGCACAAAAGTTCATTGTAGCAGATTATGTCTTCATGAACCTTCTTCTTCAAAATACTGTATAAGCAATGATTTTTACAGGTTACATAAAACTACTCTTAGCTGTACACACGTGCATTGAATATTCAAGCACAAATGACAAAGCTTAGGCAGGTGTAATTTGCGGGGAAATTTGGCAAGAACCTGTTGAAACTGGACTGCCAGTGACAGTGGGTCCACCACTGTAGTACAGAATGAAAAATCTCTCAGCAGTTATAATATGACCTACACTGGTTGAACCCTGCTGAAGTTTTGACTCATTTTTTGCAGTAATCTTGTGTTTAAAGCATCCAAATGGTATCTAGTACACTAAAAGCAGGGACCCTTGTAGTTCATCATTCAAAAAAAACGTTATTTTTGGGCACATTTGTGGATTAATGAGTACACAAACTAACACAGATTCTTACAGGCTTCTACCATATATTGAGGTTATCATAAGAGTCCTGGTGATTGCTTGGAAGCCCCTGCCTATGTTTAATTTAGGTCTGGAGTTAAGTAATGAATCCACAGAAGTGCAGATCCTCTGTGTCATATCATATCATAAGTTTGCCGGCTATATGACACTTTGAACTGTGGGGGAAGCCTGTGGATTGCATGCTGGAGAGTAGTTGGACATCATGTGGTGATGCTGCTCTATGAGACTGGTGACAGGAAAGGCACTGCGGTGCAGAGCTGGGTGCATTTCAAATCAGAATGCGGACATGGTAATTATTTAGTAATGCAGTGAGAATGATGCCACAGTAGGTTCATACATGCATGTGAGTGTGAAAAGGAGAGTGAATACCAGAGTGCATGCACGCTGGCACTTCATGGAAAACATTGTGCTGTTGAGTTGATAATTAAGTGGTCACTTGGCTCATCCAGCAGCAGTCAAACTTCACGGTGTTTTCAGGCTGTGAGCAAACCCAGACGAACAGAAACGAAATATAGTCATGGCTGGATCAGCAGCATGGCATATTGAGCAACTATATGTGTAGCCTGTTTACAAAACCAACAAAATGAGCAAAGCCTTCTGTTTACCTCAAGACTTTGATATTTTGTAGGCACGTGACCTCGTCTCCCGATTGTTCCCACTCTGTTAATACCAGCTTTATCTCTAACCCTCGGGAGCTGTTTTCACATGTTCAGAATCAAATCATATGGACACACACAAAAACACATTCAGAAGCCCACTTATGATAGATGAGCAAATCTAACCAAGGGGTCACTGAGTCTGTCTGTGGGCCATGTACGCCATTAGATCTAGCTGTGATTAAACATTAGGAGCTATTTTCTATCCCTCACTCTCTGTTGCTCTCTCTCTAATCTTCCTCTCGCTCATCAACGCTCCCTTGCTCCCCAAATACGCCCTGGCTAATTCATCACCCGGCTCAAAGCCTATTTTAGCACTCGCCGTGTGTATTCTGGGATCCTCGCTTGGCTCAGAGAGACAGATGAAAGAGGAAGAGTTGAAGAGAGGGGTCCATCCCTGAGGAGGAGTGTGACCATTGTAAAAGATTCGCTAGATCTGCTCTCATCTCCTTTCTTTCACTTCCTTTATTATTCCCTGTCTCCTTACTTGCTTCCTTCCTTCATGTACTTTTTCTGTACTCTTTCCCTTCTCTAGTGTCTTGTTTCTTCTATTAGGCTCATTGTCTCACAGCGTGCTCATAATTACTGTTGACACGCAGCTCAGTTCAAGACCATTGTTGAGATTTCCTATAGCTTGGGGGATTGGATTTACTGCCCCGAAACTCTGTCTATGCAAAACAGTAAAAAGAGTTAGGAAGGATTTGAAAGGGTATTTATTGTGTTATGTTCTCAAGCTAAGTTCTGAGTCATTGCTGTTGTTGGGATGTAAGAACTGAATTTGGCAAAATATACTGTACTTTGGGATATGGAGTATGTGTTTTTAAATGATTTGCAGATAAACTTCCATTTTTTTCTTCAAGTTTAATACAAATCCTTTCTAAGCCTTGTCTTCAAATCTGACAGGAAATAGTTAAAATAGTTCATGCATGGGGCTAACTGTAAAGCAGATTTTTCAAAATCAGGGGGGTACATGCATTATTAACTTAAGTTTTATAGACATTCAACAATGAGGCTGAGTGGGACTCCTTTGTAAATCTTCAGAAGTCCATATATGCAGAGTGGTTTTTAGAACTGAAGAAGCCTCTTGGATGAGAGGTGAAGCGTCTTCACAAACCAAAAAAAAAGTCCAGTTGCCTTCGTTTCAAGCACTTAAGACCTGGATGACTGAGAACTTACACAGATATACCTGAACTTGCCGCTGTTCCACTGTTTTTTTTTTTTGTACAGTATCTCCAGCACCTTCAACATTTACCATAGAGAAACAAGTATTGTAACGTTCTCACAATTTCGGACTTACCACAGTATCAGTTCTTGTGATCGTGTCCAGAATAACCTGTGCACACTTATCCATTTAGTTCAGGGATGTTAAATTCATCATTTTATTATATCCTGTACTGAGGAGGTACAGATACATCAGATGAAGGGAATATGCTTGCTTGTGTTCTATAAATAACTGGAAGTAAGTTACATTGATAGGCATGATTGGTGTATCACATACACTCAGCTTTTGGAGGGAAAATAGGACATTTTTAGTCTTTAATTGCTAATTTAATTTTAATTGATTGCTGCAGTTTGCATCGCCTTTTTGGAGTTTTAATCCATCCAAATTTGAATGCAGTATCATTATTATCAGTCACTACTGGAATTGAACACCTGCTATTATAACTCCAGAACTTGCATCATTACGTTTTTAAGTTTTACTCAGTGTAACAGTAATCCAGTGAAAATTGTCTGGGCTACATTGCAAACAGGAACTAATAGTTGATTTGCTTCTATACTGTGTCTGTCACATTTACAATGACGCAGTTATTTACCTTAAGACTTTATGTTTATGTCAAAACAAAATCACATGTTTTTACTTGGATCACAATTCATTTACAGGGCTTTCTTTTAACCTACAAACACACAATGACGTGTTCACTGGAATTTATAGGCAGAGGAATTTGTGCTAAGAAAATAAGGAGGGCAAAGATGTTATACTATCTCTTTACTTTTTGGAACTGTATTTCCAAAATGGTTTGAGGATAAAATGCTTTGTTTTGTCCATCCAGCAGTCTGAAAGCCAAAGATGTGCTAGAAACAGAACAAGAAAGAAGAAAATACCATCTTTTAAAAGCTGGAACATCAAATAGAATTTAAGCTTGAAAATGAGCTCAAGTAATTATTCAAGGATACACCTTTTACTCTCAGAATCAACAGCAACCACAGGGTTGTCATTGTGCAATTTTCATATAGTTTTGAAAATCATGTTGTACCGCTGTAGAGCTGCAGTTATATATAGAAAAGCACTGTAAAGGTTCTCATTAAGCACTTGATTGATGAGCTTGTTAAAGACCTGCCATATCTCCCAGCAGCTCTCTACATTCTGTCTTTCTATACAGAGGAGTCCTTCCCCATACATGCTAGGTCTGCTGCTTCCCCCAAGGCTCTAGGTCTGACAGTATTATGCTGTGAAATGTAGGTTAGTTGCTGTAGGTTAGAGTCAATGTAATGTACCAAGATGCTGTAATTTAGTAGCTTTTCAGACAAACATTTGATCAAAAATTCTGTGGAATGCTGCAAGACAAAAAGCCAAGTGGATAAAAGCTGTTGTTTATAAATGGCATTTCAAAGAAAAACTTTAAAAAATGGAACACTCGCAGTGCTGTAGAACAGGCAGAAATCTATGGAATCTAACTACCGAAATGTGACGCAATAAGATTGCACTTTACTGAAACGCCAGCTGCTCTGTGAGCCAGGATAGCTGTCAATTACACCATTACGTTTTATAACAATTTATTTTTGAAAAGCTGGGAAAACCAATTTAACCACAGCATCAGTTTAGTAGCCATTTTGGAGAATTCAGTTGTTTTTTTCCTGAGCTTTTTAATGGCTTCCTGGTAGAGGTGTAACAGTATATTTTTAGCACTATAAAACTATAAAACAAGACAAAGAGACGTCTTCCATACAAGAAGCTACATAGGAACAGCTGTGCTTTTGGCTCTGTGCTAATGTCACTGTGCTGACATGATGACAATGTTAAGATAACATGCTAGTGTGAAGCACTAAATATTATTTTTTTTTTTTGTAATTTTACCTCTGTACACCATCATAGTGGATTTTAAATCAAACAGTCAAGCCATTTTTATACATAATCCCTCATTCTCAGAGTTCTAAAAGTATTTGGACAAACTAAAATAATTTTAAATGAGGATTGTTTTCAATGCTTGGATAAAATTCTTTTGCAGTCAATGACTAACTGAAGTCTAGAACACATGGGCATCACCAAAGCTTCTTTCCTCCCTTGAGATGCTCTGCCAGGCCTCTACTGCAGCCACCTTCAGTTGCTGCTTGTTTGTGGGTCTCTCTCCATTGTTTTGTCTTCAGTAACTGAAAAGCATGCTCTGTTGGGTTGAGATAAGATGACTGACTTAGCCATTGAAGAATATCTTGTTTCTTTGCCTTTGGAAACTCTTGACCATTGGATAATGGTCATTATCCATTGTCCAGTGTTCATTATACATTTGCACAGTGAAGTGTTCTCTTATCAGTTTTGCAGAATTTGGCTGAATCTGAGCCCTGAACACTTCAGAATTCATCCTGCTACTTCTGTCAGCAGTCACATCATCACTAATCACTGCTGACTCGCTTCCACTGGCAGCCATACGTGCCTATGCCATAACCCTGCCTCCACCGTTTCTGACAGATAATGTGGCATGCTTTGGATCATGAGCTGTTCCTTTCCTCCTTCATACTTTTCTCTTCCTGTCATTCTGGTACAAGGTAATGTTGGTTTCATCTGTGCAAGATTTTTTTTCCATAATGTGCAGGCCCTTTTAGATATTTTCTGTCAAAGTCTAATCTGACCTTCCTGTTCTTGAGTGTAACCAGTGGTTTTCACCTTGTTGTAAATCCTCTGTATACATTCATGAAGGCAGCTCTCAAATCTAGCATTTGATGATGAAATGCCTAAACCCTCGAGAGTGTTCTTGACTTGGCTAGATGTTGTGGGGTTTTTTTTTAACCAATGATTGGTCAATTCTGCAGTCATCCACTTTAGTTAGAATTTAAAATGTGGGACTGTGCATAAAAATGGCCGTAATTCCTAAAATGCAATATCTTTGTTAAAGCCCTTGAGTTAAAGCTGGAAATCTGCACCTGAATCATACCTTGATTGTTTCATTTAAAATCCACTGTGGAGAAAAACATGTTATTGTCCAAAGACCTGTGGACCTGACTGCATTCGAGGTTGGTAAAACTATTTTACTTTGCAAAACCAGTATTTGGTAATAAAACTTTTTTTTCTTCTTTTACCTCTTTTATGTGATCACGATAACTGAAGTTAAAAGTCAAATTTATCCTGAAGGAAATTTGAATGTTGGAATCAAATGTCATAGCAGTCCCCATTTATAGTTAGGGCTTACTGTTTTAAGCCCTAAATTTTAGGGACTTTAGGGCCTATGGAAACCTGTCTGTTTCCACAGGCAGGTGTCCAAGATCTCACCTTTAACAGCTGTGAATATTGCCACAGAATTTCATTCATTTCATTTCATTCTCCAAATGACTTTGATCACTAAATTTTGTGCTTGTTGAAATAAAGAAAAATAACATTGAAAATTTGTGAATTTTGAGTAGGAATTCAATCATTCAGTACTTGGAGCTAGCATCTAGTGGCTGTTGGTGGCATTTGAACTTGAAAGTACTTCTGCTACTTCCTCAGTTCTAAGCTGTGTATGCCTCTCTATTGGACTGTCTCTCAAACAGCAAGGCTAGTGGAATGCTTCTGGTCAGCAATGAGAAAAACACACTGTGGGAGCAGGGTGTGACGGTAACAGTCTCCTTGGCAGCTTCAAGTTGGAGCTTACCCACCTTCAAGGTTCCGCTGCTAATGTCTTGGTGCCACATACCACAGGACACTTTTAGAGGACTTGTAGAGTCTGAGCCATGAGAGCTTTCCTGGTGGCCCATAAAGAACCAACCACATATCAGGCAGGAATGGCCATAATGTTTTGACTTATGAGTGAGGTTCCTATTAAGGTGCCTTTTTCACCATGGACTTGTTTTGCATTGATGCTGATTCTTTATAATTTGTGTTGGACATAATCAGAAATGTTAACTCTCCCTTCAGAAGATAAAAAAGTTTGTTTATTTTTTATTTTCTTCTTAGAGACTCAAGACCTGCTACCCCCTTACAAACTGAAACCTATGATCTTCTCTGAATTCTCTGAGTGGCTCCTGTTAGCCGATGATGACACAGTTGGATGTGTGATTGAGCTCTCCAGCAGCGATTAGCCTGCAGAGCCCTTTTGTTCCACTGAACAATGCAAACACAATCACAGCACCATTCACCTGCACTTAGCGGGGCCAGATGAACCCATTACGCTTTTAATTACTCTGATCAGATTAATCATACTCTCAGATGACTCCCAACGAAATTTAACAATTTGTGTGTGTCTGTGTTTGTATTTGTGTGTGTGTGTGTGTCCTTGTGTGTGAGTCAACTGAGAGAAGCTTATTATGGTAGAGATTAGAAAATCCTTTCCTATTGAAAAGACAAATATGCCGAGAATATCTCCTCACTGCAAAGATAATGAGTGAAACTGTCTCCTTATCAGCAGCCTGCTCTTCATTGAGAGAACCCAGAGTTTAACAGGCAGTCTGGCTACCAGAAGCCATTCTATTAAAGTGTCTCTGATTTTAAGTTTGTTTCCTGCTGCAACAGATATTGTATGTTTTGTTCTAAAGACTTCAGGAAATGGGAAAATTGAGGCTCAGGAGTTCATCCACATGTCTTGGCCATCTAAGTAGTCTTTAGAAAAGTCTTAGTGGAAACAGACTGGCTGTCAACAACTAAAAGGTCCACCAAAAAAATATGTTGATTTGTGAAGTGGAAGGAGCTAAAAGTTGGGCCAGAAGGTAAGAAGGATGAGAAGGTGACTTGAAACATTGAACACTGAACCCCTTCACTCTATCCATGTTTTTCTTAGAGTAGCTGGTGTTAAGAGTCTTGCAGAGTCTAGTAAAAGACTAGAAGTGTCGGAAGCAAAATAATCTATCTTTTGTTAAAAAGATAAAGAAAGATAAAAAAAAAAAGTCAGACTTGCTGGTTTGTAGTTGATTATTGGAATAGAATGGCTACCATTCCGTCTCTAGTTCCTGGTTAGTTAAGGTTATTGAAACATGGTTCTGGTTAAAGTTTTTGCATATATCATCAGATCTTTTTATTACTAGAATGTACACATGTCAGTAGTTGTTTTAGGGGGCAGTTAGGTTGTCGTCCCATCTTCATGTACATTTTTGGACTGGGCATAAAATAAATAAGTGGAAATGTTTAAAATTACAAAAAGTACGATGAACAAACAGCAATAAAGTACAGTGGAAACAGACTTGGTGGACAGTGTATGATGTATGTACATAAATTGACTGAATGTGACATCATGGTGTCTACATCAATCTTTACAGTCAGTTATATAGTTTTCTATAATTTTCACATTTTATACACACACAATTCACTCACTTCTGTGGTCTTTATACATACATATACACTCTATAATAATCTCAAGCCTCCTGTGATATGATGCACACTTCCCCCAGTCCATTTTTGGACAATTTAGGCAAATGCACCCTGATTACATAACTATCTTGTCTGAAGTAGTTTCTGCACTGAAGAGGCAATTTGTGCTGAAATGTGTGTATAAGTTTGTGTGTTTTGTCAGAACTCTCTACATAAAACATTTCCACAGCGATAATCTTTGGCTCTGTCACACACTCTTTGTTTTTGCTGCTCTGAAGCTCATGCATTATTTGTGTTGCAGTGTGTCTTTTTTAGAGAGGAAGCACAAATCTCTCCAGGTTTGGATGTGGATATTTTTTGCATCATGTGTGTTTGATTGAAATAAGGAGAACATGACACTTATGTAATACATTCACACACTGTGACATTATGTTGACATCATGTTGGTTATTGTATGTGACGAGTGTACTGGATGAGCTGCTCATCCAAAGAGACAAGAATCTGCTGTGGGCTAGAAAGAAAGAGCAGATTTAGTTCATTTGTCTGCGGGAAAGGTCAGAGAAGTCAAATTAAAACAGAAACCGGATTAGAGAGAAGATGATTTGTTGCTCATGTATTGCCTCATTTTAGATTTCCTTCTTGGCTTTACTGAAGAGGGTGACATTTTGCCACCATTTTCTCTTTCTAAACACTTTTACAGAAGAATATACAAAATTTTGCATTTGTTGTTCTTGATTTTTAATTCATTGTAAACTGTAAGACTGTGCTGATTAGATCAAAACTATGAACATAAGACACATATGGAAATATATAATAAAAAAGTGTAAATGAATATATCCTCTCAACTAGCTTCATGGTGTAATTTTTAAGTCTTGAAGTTTCTATATATGATGAGTACTTGTTAACTGCAGTTCTTCAGTCTGTGGTCTAACTCATTAAACAATCTAAGTTGGATTTAGGTTGAATGATTATTGAGGGTGGGTCATCTGATGCAGCACTCCCATCACTCACTTACAGAGCCTGACTGTTTCTGGGGTTTTAATGAAGTCCCGTGAAGTAGATCTTCCTCTCCTGCGGCAGTCCTCTTGAGAGCCAATTTTCTCACATTGTTTTATGGGTTTTGTGACTGCACTTAAAGAAACTTTCAAAGTTCTTGAAATTTTCCAGACTGACCGATCTTCAAGTCTTAAAGTTATCATGGACTGAAGTTTCTCTTTGCTTTGTTGAGTGGTCCTTGTGATAAAATTGATTACGATAGTACTACTAGTGTGTAGTACTACTGTAATCTAGTTACTACTAGTTTCTAGTTACAAATATTGTAGTAAATAGAACTATTTACTACAACAACTAGCAAGGCAGCTGGACATTCAAAAAATTTGCAAGATCTCCACAGACTTTAAGCTATTTGCTTGTAGCTAAACTACAGTTAGTTTGGACTGATTGTCCTATCAGGACAGGTCAGGGATGTAGTTGTGGAGAAGTTTAAAGCAGGGTTAGGTTGTAAAAACATATCCCAAGTGTTGAACATCTCACGGAGTACTGTTCGTTCCATCATCCGAAAATGGAAAGAGTATGGCACAATTGCAAATCTACCAAGACATGGCCATACACCTAAACTGACAGGCTAGGCAAGGAGAGCATTCAGAGAAGCAGCCAAGAGGCCCATGGTAACTCTGGAGGAGCTGCAGAGATCCACAACTCAGGTGGGAGAATCTGTCCACAGGACAACTAACTCCACAAATTTGGCTTTTATGGAAGAGTGGCAAAAAGAAAGCCATTGTTGAATGAAAGCCATAAGAAGTCCCATTTGCAGTTTGCCACAAGCCATGTAGGGGACACAGCAAACATGTGGAAGAAGGTGCTCTGGTCAGATGAGACCAAAATTGAACTTTCTGGCCTACATGAAAAACGCTATGTGTGGCTGAAACCTAACACTGCACATCAACCTGAACACACCATCCCCACCTTGAAACATGGTGGTGGCAGCATCATGCTGTGGGGATACTTTTCCTCAGCAGGAACAGGAAAGCTGGTCAGAGTTGATGGGAAGATGGATGGAGCTAAATACAGAGCAATCCTGGAAGAAAACCTGTTAGAGGCTGCAAAAGACTTGAGACTGAAGCGGAGGTTCACCTTCCAGTAGGACAATGACCCTAAACATACAGCCAGAGCTACAATGGAATGGTTTAGATCAAAGCATATTCATGTGTTA
>VUQI01020394.1:0-13547 GCA_015106735.1 Paratilapia polleni | reverse complement strand
TGAGGAATCTTGGAGTCATTTTTGACCAGGATATGTCTTTCAACGTGCACATTAAACAAATATGTAGGACTGCTTTCTTGCATTTGCATAATATCTCTAAAATTAGAGGCATCCTGTCTGAGAGTGATGCTGAAAAACTAGTTCATGCATTTATTACTTCTAGGCTGGACTATTGTAATTCATTATTATCAGGTTGTTCTAAAAGCTCCCTGAAAAGCCTTCAGTTAATCCAGAATGCTGCAGCGAGAGTACTGACAGGGACTAGAAAGAGAGACCATATTTCTCCCATATTAGCTTCTCTTCATTGGCTACCAGTTAAATCCAGAACTGAATTTAAAATCCTTCTTAATTCACTCATCAGCACATAAGAAAACAATGGAAAAGGAGACTAAGAAGTCTTCAAATGTATTCCTTTAAACAATAATATTTGGGAATTTTTCTCTGTGTAACTAATAGCTTCACAGCTCCATAGAGTAATTATACCATAAAGTCCAAAGTAGTTCTGACCTCCTCAGTCTCCATCGTCATCTTCTCCTCATCAGGCTTCTCGATCACCACGTCATCCTTCATCCACTGGTGTGTCGGCAGAGGAAGTCCCCTCACCTCTGCTGGGATATCAATAGCTGTGCCCTTCCTCACGATGATAGCGTTGCTCTTGAAGAACTTCAAGATTGCAATACTGGGAGCAACTGTGGCCACAAAATTGAGAAATTTGTATCAAAATTTAAATCTTTTAAAGCCTGAAAAAATTAAAACCTGAAAAAAGAAAGTACCATCTTAACATTAAGACTTTAACATACTTTCATCATCCTGGATCTTGGCAGTGATTGATTTGGATGGATCTCCTTCTCCAACCTCGTTCACGGCTTTGACACGGAACTGGTACTCCTGGTTCTCTGAAAGGTTCTCAATGGTTCCACAACACTCAGTGAAGATCTTGCGGTTGGCCACCTCAAACTCGGTGCTGTCTGACCTCATCTTCTCCACATAGTATCCTCTGATGGGGCTGCCGCCGTCGGTGCGAGGAGGCTGCCAGGCCAGAGTGATGGTGCTCTTGCTTCTGTCGGTGTAGTGCAGTTTCTCTGGGGCAGATGGAGTACCTGCAACATTTTAAAAGAATTTAGCCACCAGTGAGCAAATGTTCCATCAGGCCACTAAATCCTCAGACTCAGTGTACTGCATGAAATGCCAGCTAATAATAGCACCAGTCGTGTTTGGTAAGTTTACCTTTGGGATCCTCAGCTAAGATGGGTCCCAGGTCCGCTGGAAGTCCATCACCATACTTGTTCCTGGCAATCACTCTGAAATCATACTCCTCGCCAGCCAGCAGGCCTTGGACATCACACTTGCAGGACGCAGTCTCAATGGGCTGGCGGAAGAGCTTCATATTTGCATCCTTCCTCAGCACCTCGTAGCCAATTATATCGCTGCCACCATTGTCCACAGGGTCAGACCAGGTGAGAGCGATGTTCTTCTTGGTCACCATAACTGCCTTCAAGTCAACCACCGGTCCAGGGACATCTATAGAAACACAGGCCAGCAAAACATAATTCATGTGAGCTTGAAGGTTTCTCTAAACTGTCACATGGTAATCACGTCATTCATGTCATTGTTTTAACAACAAAATCTGATCTGAAGTCAGTTTTACCTTGAAAGACCACAACATGCTTCTGCATTGCAAAAGAAAAAATATATACAGAATGTGATGTTCTGAGTCTGAAACTGAGCAGTCCCTAACCATTCAACTGGAGTCCAAATCTAATTATTTGAATTCAAGTAACACTAACCCATAACATCCACTCTGGTCTCAGCAGTCTTGCTCCCACTGCTGTTGGTGCCGGTGATCTGGTACTTTCCATGATCCGCCCTCACAGCCTTCTTGATGAACAGCGTGCTGTTCTTGCCCTCAGTCTCTACAATCATCCTCTCTTTGTCGATTTCAGCCTCGTCTTTGGCCCATTTGACCTCCGGCTGGGGTCGGCCAGTCACCACAGCAGGAAGCCTGAGAGGCACGCCAGCCTTAATCATGACACCGTTCTTCACAGAGTCATCAAAATCCACAGCAGGAGATTCTGAAGCACACAAACAGTTAACCAGAACTGGAAGAAAATCTGCTTTTTGAGGCAGTTATAAAAACAATCCCAGATTAAATATGCATAGGTAACAGTGTGTCTCAGCCCTGTAATAAGACCGTTGGTACCTTGAGGCTCTTTGACGGTGACAGGTTCAGTAACACCAGGAGCTCCTGGGCCTGCATCATTGACTGCAACAACCCGGATATAATAATCCGCTCCCTCAGTGAGGCCTGTCACAGTGTACGTCAGCTCTTTACACCTGAACTCTGTGCTGCGGGTCCAGTCTTTCTCTCCGGCCACAACCTGTGACAACAAAACTAGAGTTTGACGACCTCCACATCCATGTCCAAGACTTTTAAGAAACAACCTACAGCTGAAGATGTCTCAGTTATTAAAAGTATAATTCAGTAAGGATACTGTACTGATTTTTTTATACCTTCTCAACATGGTATCCCAGAATGTCTCCACCACCATTGTACAGTGGGGGCTTCCAGGCCACGACAACAAAGTCCTTTCCAGTGTCCACAATCCATGGAGTGGGTGGACCAGGAGGCACTGAGGGGTGAGGTGGGGTGTCACTTTTCAAACTTCATTCAGTGGAACAATGTTTGGCTGCACTTTTTGTCTGTACTGTTACATGATGAAATTCTTGCCTTCAGCCACATATATTTGATTTTATTGAATATTGAATATTTATGATAAGCAGGAATGTGTATTACTAAATACATTTTTTAATTAAATGGGCTAAAATAACTTGTTGTCTATGATCTAGATTTAATTAACTGGTATGCATCCCATTTTTTAAAAATCTTTGTCAGCCCTGAGGATGAGTTCACATTATTCATCTGAAGTATTGGAATATGGTTTTTCTCAGTCTGATTTAAGTGTGTTGAGTGACTGGAAAGAAGTAGATCAAACTAAAAAACTGATGCTACACTCAAGGAAATGTGTAGTTTATGGTTGACGCTCTATTTTGAACACTTTTGCTGCTGCATGTTGATAAAAACTTACAGATTGCATTCATAGTGACAATGCGATCGCTTGGCTCACTGAAGGGCCCGGGGCCGGCCAGGTTCTCGGCACACACTCTGAAGATGTAGGTTAGTCCCTCCATCAGGCCAGTCACCTTCATGTCTAGAGAGTTGAGGAGGGCTCGGTTGACTCTGGTCCAGTGTTTGCTGTTCACCTCCTTCCTCTCGATCCAGTAGCCCAGGATCGGGCTTCCGTTGTCCTTTGGTTCGTGCCAGGAGATGTGGGCAGTGCTCGCCGTCACCTCGTGGACTCTGGGAGTGTTAGGAGCATCAGGAGGATCTGAGGACAGAGGAGAATGTGGGTGACTTTACATTCAACAGTCTTTACACATTTGAGGAACATGAGGAAGAAATGTTGTCTTTATTGTTATCCTCCACTGTGTCATTCACGATACGACTGTAAGGTGGTGCAAAGAGACAAAAAACTTCAAATCCTTCACAGTTTATAAAACATGTATATCATTGGTTTCATAAAAATAATTCAACAAAGTGTTATTTTTTTAACAGTAAATAAAAGTCAGTTTATTTCCTTATCTTAAAATATAGATATTCATTAATGTCAGTAATGTCAAGTTGCTTTCATTTTTAAACGTTCCTATTTCATGGAACTGATTGGGTTTGATAGTTCACAAAACAAATTAAAAAAAAAAAAGAATTTAAAATTAAATTTATAAGTATTGTAATATTTTAGGGATACGTTTAACTTTTAGTTATTCTTAAGTTATTCTTACCAAACACAATGCATCATTTTTAAGGAATTTGTGTATTTTTAAGTTCTTTTAATCCAAAATCCATTAATGTGACAGTGTTAAATTACTACTAAATTACATGAGAGCAAAGGTATAATTATTTGTAGTTTCTTACATCTGATTATTAACCAGAGATTGTGGCTTTGCAGAATCATCTGGAACTTGGAGCCAATCAGTTCATACTTTGACTCTGGCAGGAGTCTTTATTGTTTTTATGCTTTTACTCACTGAATAGGTTCTTGGCGACGAGGGGCTCGGAGATGCATGGTGGGCCGCAGCCATACTTGTTCTCAGCAGTGACTCTGAAGATGTACTCCTTCCCTTCAATGAGCTTGGTGACAGGGCAGCTGGTGCCCTTCAGGGTAGAGGTGACGGTGATCCAGCCGATCTCATCATTCTTGTTGTCCTTCTTCTCCAGAATGTAGTTCAAGATCTCACTGCCACCATCATCCTCAGGAGGCTCCCAGTTGCAGATGACAGAGGTGCTCCTGATCTCATCAAAGGTGCAGTTGATTGGAGCGCCGGGTTTGTCTGCAAGACAAGAGAGTCAAACCAATATTTCAATTCAACAGCATTTTAAAAATGAATAATTGTGTAACTCTACTAGTGGCTCCATAGTGTAATGGTTAATATATTTGCCTAATATGTGAAAGATCCCATCTGATTCTTGGGGTTTTCCCTCTAATATTGTAGGGTCTTCACCTTACAATATAAAGTACCTTGAGGTGACTGTTGTTGTGAACTGGGGCTATATAAATAAAAGTGAAGTGAACTGAATACCTGGTTCAAGACTAGGAGTAGGCACAGGTTGTATCAGGAAGGGTATTCAGTGTAAAAACATCTGTGCCAAATTAAATATGTGGATCCATCTGCCGTGGTGACCCCTTGCAAATAAGGGAGCAGCTGAAAGATACTTTGATTATGTAAGTCTCCTAGTGCTAATTAAATATCACTATGTGACCTCCAGATTAAAAGACAAACTTCTTTCTTACCCAGGACGTTGACGATGCAGGAAGCAGTGGCAACACCATGACTGTTTTCCACCTTGATGGTGAAGTTGCCATGGTCTGCTCTGACAGCATCACGGATCATCAGTGCAGACTGGCCCTTCTTGGTCTGGTCTAGACCCAGACGCTCACGCAGCGGAGTCACAAACTCCTCCTCTGGTTCTGGAACCTGTAGTAAGAAATTAGAGATATAGGTGGAAATGCATTAAACATTCAGGACTTTCAGATGTCTCGGTGAAGACACAAACCTGGGCCTTGGTCTTCTTCTTTTTCTTGACAACAGGAATGATCTTCTTGGTGGGCTCTTTGGTGACATCCTCATCATTCCTTAGCCAGGTGACTTTGGGATATGGGGAGCCAGAGATATAGGCACCAATGCAGATTTCCTCACCTTTCTTGACGCACAGGCCAGACTGCACACGGGCATGCAGGGTAACCTTTGGTTTTTCTGAAAAGGAATGAACGGTTTTGAAACATAAGCTTTAATATAAGTACATGTTTGCCCTGTGTCAATTACTGATGTTAGAGCATTTGAGTTTTTACATACCAACAGGGTCTGCAGCCTTGACTAGCTGTGTGCTGCGTGATGGTTCGCTGACTCCGGCAGCATTCTCAGCTCGGACCCTGAACTGGTACTCCATGTCCTCCTTTAGCCCCGTCACCACGTAGGAGAAACCAGGGACCAGGCTTGGGGTGACATTGTCGTAGCGGTCGCCGTCCTTCTCGATCTTCTCTACGATGTAGCCCTGGATGGGACAGCCACCATCATAGTCTGGAGCCTTCCAGGTCACTGTGATGGACTTGGATGTTGGGTCAAGAGCTTCCACCTGGATGGGTGGGTCTGGTTTCTCTGTGCAATCAATATTAACAACAGAGTGAATGTCTGGGCTATCTCCTGTGCCAGAACCAGATTTACTGGTTTATTCCACTATGCACCATGTTTTATCAACAGGATTAGGAGGTACACTTAATTTGGATGGGCCCCCTAATGAGTCAACTGACTCAAAACTTAAAAAAGGTTCCTCATATTTTTTATTGATGGGGTAGTACATTTATGAAGAATTTCATTTCATTTCAGCTCCATTTCAGTGTCCTTTTCACTTACAGTATAGTCTTGAAAGTGCTTTTACAGAATATGACCAGAGTCAAAATGCTAATGTCAGCATGCTGAAATGCTCAAAGCGATAAAACAGATATATCATCTAATTTATCTATCAAGCTTAAAATGAAACTTACGTTTGATTTCCTCTGCAATGACTGGGTTGCGTAACTCCAGATATTCTCCTGCTCCGACCTTGTTGATGGCTTTCACCCTGAAGTAGTACTCACAGTTGACAAAGAGATCTTTGACAGTATATGTCAGGACATTCTCTCCCGACATGACAGGCATGTAGGTCTTTTTGGATGCTTCACGGCGCTCCAGGGTATAGCTGACAATGGGGGTTTCGCCATCATCCTCTGGGGCTTCCCAGCTGATCTTGCAGCTGTTCTTGGTGACGTCACTGGAGGTGATGTCTTTACACTGACCAGGGAGTCCTGCAAGTTTCAGGAAGGAAACAAAACTGTTTCAGAAAATTTTTCAGGCTATCTGTTTCTAGTTAAAAAATATCCAGAAATAGTACCAAGAGTCTGCATAAGGACTTTTAGAACACGGATTGATCTAAATCCAAACTTTATTGGAAATTGTTGGTGGGAGACCTTAAACCTGGTTTGCAAAAAGACACCATTACTGAACTACATGAGATGACTGGCACACTAGCTGTGTTATATTTCCTAAACATCATTCTATGAATCACCTTACCAATGACTTTGACATTGATGGTTCCGGTGGCAGTTCCCAGACTGTTCTCCAGAGTGATGGCATAGGCGCCAGCATCAGCTCGTGTGCACTTGAGCAGCTCCAGGTGGGCGCTGTTCATCTCCTCTGTCATGGAGAGCCGTTCACTGGCCTTACAATCTACTGTGTCCTTCTGCCAAACCATCTTGGGTGTTGGGATTGCCCTGTAGGGGATGTTCAGGTGCAGCTTCTCACCTTCAACCACTATCATGTCCTGTGTTTCCAAATCCATGGTTGGAGCACCTTGGAAGAAGAACTCAGGATTATTACTTAGGTTTAATTATCAGTGTTTCAAATGCATTTCTTTTGTATTCCTAAATTTGAATTCTGTCCTTGCTTACAGTCAGGATCTTTAGTGGAGACCTTATCAGAGATATCGGAGGGATCGCTGACACCAACAGAGTTGATGGCACGAACCCTAATGACGTACTTCTTCTCTGGTTTGATTCCATCATCAATCCTGAACTTAAGTTCCTTGATGGGTCTGCTGTTGACCCTGAGCCATTTCAGCTCTGGACGGGCCTCTGCCACTTCCACATGGTAACCAGTGATTGGATAGCCACCGTCCTTGGCCGGAGGCTTCCAGGTGACATTGATGTGCTCCCTGCTGGCATCGAGGATGGCCACTTCCAGTGGAGGAGATGGAGCACCTGGAGAGGAGGGAGGTTGGAAAAGATATATGCCTTTATCTGCAGAAAGCCAACAACGTTTTTGTCTTTATTTTGTTATTGTTAGTTTTTGTTGTTGTGGACATCCCTGCTTAACACCCGGAAAACAAAAATCCTACATCTGTGTTTTCACTGAAAACTTGATAGTAGCTTACTGGTTGGATCTTCAATGGTGAGAATCACGGTGGGTTCACTTGGATCTCCAACTCCAGCCTCATTTTCAGCTCTGACCTGGAACTGGACTTCTGAACCTTCATCAACGTCCGTTACCTTGAACTGAGTCTTTCTGTCTGGAGTCTTGCAGCACTTTAGCCAACGAGTTCCCACCTTTTCTTTCTTCTCAATCACATACCTATGAAGCAGATGGTGTTTGTCATGTTGTACAGTTTTGGAACAGTATAAAGACAAACCATGTTTTTTATCTAGATTTAGAGCTGTCTCACTGCAGAAACTGTAATAAAGCCTGAACGTTAAGAAAACGTGGCCTTTTCATACAGAATATCACTAAAAAGCACAGTTATGTTGGTATCCTATCTTGATTTGCTCTGAACATGGTCTAGTATCACTTAATTGAGTGTTTTTACAGCAGTTTGTCTTACTTGGTTATGGGTCTTCCACCATCGCTATTGGGAGGTTCCCACTTCAGCTCCACGTGTCTTTTGGTGACTTCTAGCACCGTCACGGCATAAGGAGGTCCAGGAGTTGCTGAAGGAAATGTGAAAAACTTTAATATGTGTATAATATAGTTGTTCAGGTTTTCACAAAGGAGTAAATGAAAAGGGAAAGACCAGCGCTGACTTAAAAGACAGAAAACATACTGAAAGTGTCCTTGGCAAGCACGGCATCCTCCAACTCGCAAAATTCACCCATCCCAACGGCATTCTCTGCGGCAACACGGAACACATACAGTGATCCTTCGTTGAGAGGAGTCACTGTATACTTAAGGTCCTTGATGGTGGTATCGACAGTCTGCCAGGCCTTGCGCCTCACGTCCCTCTTTTCTACCACGTAGTTGGTGATGGGCGAGCCTCCATCACTGCTGGGAGCCTGCCACTTCAGGTCGGCATTGATCTTGGTGATGTTGGCCACCTCCAACCACTGAGGAGCCGATGGGGGGTCTGTTGAAGCAAAAAACAAAGACTTTTAGTTCCAAACCTTAAATTCAAGGACATATGGTTTTCCTAATAAAAACAACTCCTGATAGCTTATATTTTTTAGACCATGAAACTTTCATAAACACAGTATTCTGTTGCCCAGTCCCAACCATGCTGATATTTAACTTACAAAGTCTCTCCTTGCAGACCACAGGGTCGCTGGGCTCACTGGGTTCACTCTCACCAGCCTTATTGACAGCCTTGACCCTGAATGAGTATTCTTGCTTCTCTATTAGACCCTGCAGCTGATGCTCAGTCTGAGGAACATCCTCTGCAATCCTGATCCAGTCCTCGCTTCCAGCCTTCTGGAACTCAATGATGTAGCCTTCAATCTTAGCCCCACCATCGTGCTCTGGCCGAGTCCATCCCAACAGGGCTGAGGTCTTGGCAATGTCCCTGATGACGGGTTTACCAGGAGCCCATGGAGGATCTGAAGAAGACATATCCTAATACTTTCATTCCCTGTCCTCTTAGTTTCATGGTTTACAGTTAATTAAATCATAATCTTGATACAACATTTAACTGAGTCTAAGTAGACTGATAGCACTGACTGATATATGACATACCAACAGGATCTTTGATGAGGACAGGATCAGTTTCTGTACTTGGTTTTCCAGGTCCAGCTAGATTCTCAGCGAGAACACGGAAGCGGTACTTCTTCTTGGTGGTGAGTCCCTTTACCCTGCAGCCCAAAATACAAAATCAGAAAAATACTTGACAAATAAAATTCTGTCACCCTGTTGGCTGATGAATTTCCATCATCACTCCTGTCATTTGTACCTTCAGGTAGTTATCTACCTGAATGTGATATCCGTGACGGGCAGTTTGTTGCATCTGATCCACTTGTCGCTCTCTGGATCAAGCTTCTCAATCCAGTATCCAGTGATGGGACTGCCGCCGTCCTCTTCAGGCTCAAACCAGGTCAGAGTGACAGCATCCCTGGCAACATCAGAGGGAGTGACTCTGGTTGGAGGACCAGGAGGATCTGAAACAGATGAAAAATAACATGATTTTCTACAGTTCATCTGCATAGATCGAAAATAAATAGTTGGACATCTGAATAAAACAACTTACCAAAGGAATACTTTGCAGTGATTGGTGCGTGCTCTGCAGGTTCGCCAATGCCATACTGGTTCTCAGCACTGATCCTGAAAATGTACTCTTTCAAAGCTGTGAGCTTGCTGGCCTTGAAGGTGGTATGCTTCACTGTGGCCGACAGCTTCACCCACTCCTCTTTATCAGTCTGACGACTTTCCACTATGTAGTTGGTGATGGGAGAGCCGCCATCGTCCCTGGGAGGGTTCCAGGCCAGGACGCAAGATTCATTGGTGATCTCAGAGATATCAAAGGCAGCCGGAGGGCCCGGTTTATCTAAAAGGAAGGGGCATAAAAATTATTTAAGGAAGGGTAGTGGTAATATAAGACATCTGCAAGTGCCGCAACTGCTTACCATCCCCCTGATATTATATAAGACAAGCCTATAAAATTGTTTGTCCAATATGTCATGCTACAGTTATTTTTCCAAGACTTAGGTAAGTATGTTATGTCTCATTTAGCTCCTTAATCAAGAAGGAGAAGTCTGTCCAATTTTCAGACAAACCTAAAAGCTTGGTTGCATGGAAATCCAATAATTCTAAGGAAGAGTGACTAGAGTACAGCAAAACTAACAAAAACAAGTGCTCAGCAGAAGTTTATTATTATCACAGCTAGTTTTTGTGTTAGGTTGCATGATAATTCAGGTAATAATTCAGCTTCTGTACCGAGGATGTTGACATCAATAGTGGCGGTGGCGCGTCCACAGGTATTGACTGCCTCAATGATGTAGGTGGCGGTGTCTCCTCTAGTGGTCTTGCCAATGGAAACCTTTGAGTGTCCTGGCTGGGTGTCGATGGTAATGCGGTCATCAGCCCGCAGGACCACGTCTGCCTTGGTCCACTTCACCCTGGGATCGGGCTTCCCTTTGACGTCCGCAGGAAGCTCGATCTTGGTACCAGCTCTGGCGGTCAAACCAGCCAGCAACTTCACATCGAGCTGGATCTCTGGAGGTTCTGTTGGAATTTTTAAACAAAGTAGTCATACTCTCACACTTTTCCCAGCCTCATCACTCTTACTGCCAATTTCATGCCTTTAATGTCACATTAGATATTTGCTGTTTTTACCATATTTAGTAGGCCAGTTTTAGTTCTGTTTTATTTTGCCTTGTTGAATCAGAGATGTTTTACTTTGTTATATAATTACATCATTCCTTGATATTTTCATTTAAATCTATACTTATTTTACATATATATCAGATTATCTTTTACCGTATTAAGATATTTGTTTTGCCATATTGGATTTTATTTCATTGAACTTACTTAAGCTATTCTACTTACTGAAGTTATTTAGTTATATATTTGTTCAGTTTACCTGCTGCAACAAATGAATTTCCCAACTCTGAGATAAACAAAGTATATCTTATCATATTTTAGCTTATTACAACTATCCCTGATACCATACATATCCTTAAATTCAATCCAGTTAATCATACTTATTCCTTCATATGTGTCTTTCATAAAAAGGTTTACTCCTGTATCACTGAGATACTGTATATTTCTGAGTGAGTTTGCAGAATTAAGTGCAAAAGGTATCAGTAAACTGATTGAAGACTTCATGAGTTGCAGCAATAGTACTTTGTACATCTGTATGATGCTACTCCCAAGGCTTTTCTTCTTTCTTTGTCCATATAATGAATAATGAAGCTCCTGTCCTGGAGCATCATGTCTGGAAGAGCACAAACCAGCCCACCTTTAGCATCCACAGCTTGGATCTCATCGGTAGCCCTGCAAGGTCGGCTGGCTCCCAGCTTGTTAAAAGCTCTGACTCTGTAGGCATACCACTGGCCCTCAATCAGGCCAGTCACCTGGAACCTGTGAGTTCAAATCATATAATATATCCAACTGTACCAAAATAAAGACAGGACACAAATCACAATTGGGCCCAACAAAACTTAACCAGCTGTTACAAATTCCTGTCATAAACACAACTTTTTAAAATCTTACTTTAGCTCAGGGATGGGGTCACCGCAGGGTTCCCACTTGTCTGTACCACGCTGGCACTTGTCCACCACATAGCCTTTAATATGGGCACCACCATCGTACTTTGGAGGCTCCCAGGACAGGAAGATGGTCTTGGCACTCTTATCACGCCACTTAAGGTTCTCAGGTGGATCGGGTACAGCTACAGAAGAAAATATACAAATACAAAATAAATGAGATTCTGAATATCCACTTGGAGGTAATTAATTTCACACTCAGTATAAAAGCACTCACTGGCAGGAGAGGAGATATTGACGGGCTCGTCAATGTACGCTGGCTCTCCAGGTCCACACTTGTTGCATGCAGTAACGCTGAACAGATACTCCTTTGCTTCAATCACATCTGTCACTGTGTGCTCCAGGTCAAGGATGCCAGTGGCCACCTGGAAAAAAAACGTCACTGTCAATGCTAAGCAGATAAACTCAGGCTTTGGTAGACCCGTTGATCTGGTTCATCTTATTTTCAGGGAATTTTTAGGTTTCCATCTGCAGTATAATCCTATAAAGTGATATGTAAAGCATCCCTATATGGCATGTTACTGAAATGAATGGAAAGTACCTTGGCCCATGTCTTGCGAGAAACTTCTCTCTTCTCGATATGATAATGGGTCACTGGACTTCCTCCATCATGCTCGGGAGCCTCCCACATCAGGTGGACATGGCGACGGGTCACCTCAGCCACCTTGAAGTCCTTGGGAGCACTGGGGCATGCTGGGAAAATAACATCATCATGAAAATCTTTCTAAACATCTAAAAAAACAAAGTAACTTAGAGATGAAGAAGACTTTCATCCATTTTCTGTTTTTGTGTTTATGTTTCTAGATTACTTTTTAGGCAACAAACATCATTGTACAAAAATTAAATCAACTGTCAATTAAAGTAAATGCCACCAGTGTTAAGCTTTTGCTGTCACTACTGGCAGATCTCTGAGAAACTGTTCTTACCGATGACATTGACTTCAATCTCTCCAGAGACAGAAGATACGTCATTCTCCAGCTGCAGGGTGTAGGTGCCTTTGTCTGGACGAACACTTGGTGATATTGTCAGCTCCGTGTATGTAGGCTTTGTCACCATGGAGACACGCTCATCTGCAGTGGTCAGCTCCTTCTCGCCAAAAGTCCACTTGGCCACAGGGGTTGGGTATCCGGTAATGGGAACTCTGATGGTGAGAGGTTGAGGAACAATCACCTCCAGCCCGTTCCTAAAGCCACTCAGGTCAAAGGTCGGACCAACTGCAAAGAGAGAAATGTTTCTGATATTAGCATCATTTAGAGAGAATTTGGTTGTAAAAGTATATTGCCATCTAGTTAACTGTGCTGGCGTCAAGTCAAGTCAAGTCAATTTATTTCTAAGCACAGACAAAGTGTAGAGACTCAGTCTGGTTTAAATGCCAAGGAGTAAAAATGAGTTTTCAAATGGGTTTTGAAGATGTCGAGTGCTGGTGAGGTCTTGATTTGAAGGGGCAGGCTGTTCCAAAGTTTAGGGGCAGCTACAGCAAAGGCTCGATCTCCTCTGTGCTTTAATCTGCTTCTCAGTACAACCAGAAGCATCTGGTCAGCTGACCTTAATGATCTTTTGGGAGTGTGTATAGTTAAAAGATCAGAAAGGTAAGGAGGTGCTAACCCATTTAGTGACTTAAAAACAAACAATAAAATCTTAAAATTAATTCTAAAACGGACTGGGAGCCAGTGTAAAGAAGCCAAAACAGGGGAAATATGGTCTCATTTGTGTCTGCCTGTCAGGAGTCGAGCTGCCGCATTTTGGACAAGCTGTAGATGAGAAAGCAGAGCCTGGCTGATTCCAAAATAAAAACTACTGGAATAATCAAGCCTGGATGAGATGAAGGCATGGATTACTTTCTCAAAGTCAGCAGAGGAGAGAAAGTTCTTAGCCTTCGCAAAGGCCCTCAGCTGGAAGAAACTGGCTCTAACAGCAGCATTTATTTGTTTATCA
>VUQI01020389.1:0-14098 GCA_015106735.1 Paratilapia polleni | reverse complement strand
AAATCGATTTGAAACGTGAACGGGTTGGTGGTGTACCGTGGGCTTTTGTTTTGGACTACGCTTCCTCCTCACCGTCACTCAGCCGGCCTGATTCCCCGGCTGCTCGGGGCCTGCTGGAATACAGCTAGCTGGAGCTAAGCTACCTTCGCCCGCACTGGCTACAGAGGCCTGGTGAGCTACAGGATTTTCAATGGTGCGGAGCCGAGTCTCCAATTCATTGAGCCTGGCCTCCAAAGCTATAAACTGGCTACATTTACAAGTATCATTATTAATAAAGGAGGCAGAGGAATAGCTAAACATTTGACACACAGAGCAGGAAAGAGGTGAGACAGGAGAAGCCATGCTGACAGTGATTCGGCTACGAGCTAAGCTAAAAGCTACGCTAAGTAGCGAATCCCTAAAGACACAATGAGTGAATGATATGAATATAAATTTGCAGGTGATTCAGCAGAAAGTGTGCTATTAATAAAGCACGTGTAGGTTACATTATGAAAATAAGTCACTATCTAAAAGTTAGGAGTTAATCAAGCTACACAAGTTAAGCTACACAGCACCATTGTGCGATGCAACAGGAACAGGAAGTGATACGATACCACAGAGAGCCAACACCAAATGAGAGCACCACCACAGGAGAGGAGAAAAACCCCCTGCTGACACCGACATCCATTCACTCACATGAAGCTCTCAGACACCAGCTTTAACCCATTGATGACTCTTCAGTTGCAGACAGCTTTTTGCAGACAGAGTTTTGTGGTGAAGACTTACTGATCATGGTGGTGCCTCCGGCCAGCGCCGCCTTGGTGCCCTGGTAGAAGTCATCAGCGGATGTCATGCCCCGATCAGGCATCTGGAAACGCGTGTGCACATCGATGCCACCGGGCATCAGCATCCGGCCGTGGGCATCGATGGTTTTCACCCCACCAGGCACAATGAGGTTTTCCCCAATTTGTCTGAGTAAAAGAGAAAGTAACATGCATTGAAACCATTGATTGCACCACCCTTTTCATTAATAATTGCATTACGTTGTTAGAACAATTCTTCTTTTTCATTTATTTCCTTTTTTGTCTTAAATTATTTTAATTTAATTTAATTCAATTTATTTATTTCTTTTATGTTTCATGTTTTGACTTGAGCCTTGATGTGTTCCTATACAACAGTCTGGTTTATTTTGTATTTTGCGCTGTAACCATATTGCACTGAAAAAGGGATACTGGCAGGAATGCAGTGCATTATGTATTTTATATGTTTTCTTTTAATGTCCAATTTTAAGGTAAATTTTAAACATTTTAAATACTCTGCATGTGTTATTTAACAAAACAATTATTATCCAGCCTTTAAAGATCTACAAATTAAATAATGTTCTTTAAATATAATACATTAAATTAGGCTGAATAAAAAAAAAAATGCAAAAACAAAGTAATATAGGGTTAAAGTATAAAAAAATGTAGCAATCAAACCTGAACAAAAAAATCTGTATTTATATGGTGCTTAAACATCATGTTCAGCACGTTGCTTATATTTTAAAAACTTACAATGCTTAAAGTG
The DNA here is from genome assembly GCA_015106735.1 of Paratilapia polleni. Classification (NCBI taxonomy): domain Eukaryota; kingdom Metazoa; phylum Chordata; class Actinopteri; order Cichliformes; family Cichlidae; genus Paratilapia; species Paratilapia polleni. Next base: position 12,553 of record VUQI01020389.1, on the reverse strand, counting down.
AATCAAGCCAAAAGTAAGTCTTTACATAAAGTACCCAGAGATTTTTTTTACATTTAATTATATTTAATAATAATGAAAAAGAAGAAAATTGAAGTTTAGAGAAATATTTAGGATTTCTTTTTTTTTTTTATTACAGAATGTAGGTTCAGTTTTAACCTTAAAGTGACAGAGTGGGGGTTGTTTATGATTGATGACATCAGAACATTTTTGAATATCTATAATAGATAAAGGAAACAGTATAGGTATGATAAACACAAATAGAGCTATTAAGAAAAGTATTTTTGTATAAAATATAATGCGGTCATAAAAAGGGTGAGCAGATCCCAACAAACTAAAAATGGGACTCACAACTTTTCCTGTTGAGCATAGCATTAGCAGTAAAACGCAGTGACATATTAACCTGTATTTCATTTATGATGATAGCCTATCTCCACAGCCACCTGATGAAAGCCAGGCTTTAGGAAAGTGTTCGTCCTGCACTGCTAGAGCCCTTCGGATCATTGTCTCAATATGTGGGACATGAGAACAAGGAATAAAAATGCAGTTGCTCTACACATTTATTCACTAAAACATATTGGTCTCTTGAGGGTTAGGTTAATAAAATTACAGAAAAGTTGTAGTGAGAAGCTGAAAAAAAACAATGATCAAAATCGACCAGAATGGCTTGCTGGCATAAATACGGTAGGGATATTGTAATGGTTGATTGACAATTTTGACACTAAATAGTGCAGATTTTGTATTGCAGCAATGATAGGCTTACTGTAAATCTTCGAATAACACAGCCTGTTATTAAGTTGCATTATTTGTGGTGCTTTGTGGAGGTGTGCATTAAGTTGAGACTCAAAGTTCATTCTTGAAATTGGAAAAAATTGACCTGCACAGGAAGCCCTTAGTGGGTGCTTAGTGATTCAGTAGAGAGCTTCAGAACAGACACTTAATGGATTTTAAAGTAAGGGCTTTGCTTTTCTGCTAACCACTACCTCAGTAACTTACCAAAATCAGTGTCCGCTATTATAATTTATTTTAATTTCTGATATTTTTTTATGTTTGGATCCTGTTGATACTCTTGCAGCTATGTTTTGCAATAATGACGGCGAGGAAAGACAGATGAGAGACAGATGCTGCTTTGCCATCTTGTGACCATGGTAAAAGTTGGGTTTTCGTAAACTGCCAGCAGCTTAAAGAAAAAACTTACTTGATGACTCCATCCTCCATATAGATGTCGGCACAGAAGGACTGGTCATCGTTCACGATCTTTGCTCCTTTGATCAGGAGACGATCACTCTGAAAAGCAAAAGATTGACAAGAAGATTAGCTGCTGCACATTTTTTTAAAAGAAAAATAAAGAAAAATATTTCATCAGAAATAGCAGCACAGAGTTAAGCTGTGGGAATCATATGCTGCAAAAGACCCGGATTGGTTTTATGGACGCCTGTAAAAATACGCTTATGAGGGTAAGCATCCGTTTTGGCTCAACTGGATGCGAGATTAAGGGCATTTGATGAAAGACATTTTGGAAAATAAATGAATGGATTGGCAATGATCACAGCAAAACCTAAATACTGCCTCTGCTCAGCCTTTTTAGGCTGTATTGTGATAAGGAACATATGGCTGTGCAATGTCATTCGGCTGATACTGGCTTTCTTCTGCAAACACACACACAGATATCTCTAAACACACTGTACCCACTCTTAATACTCTAATACATTGATGGAGTGGGGGGGTGGCGAGGGTGGGTGACACAGAGAATTGAGAGCTGTGATGTTTGGACCAGCACCAGGGTTTTTTGTGTGGATGTTATAACAGTGACACTGTTTATAATGCCAAACTGGCGGTGGAAAAGAACAGGGGGAAAGGAGATGAATAAGAACAAAGAAAAGGGGCTGATCTAAGGAGGAGACTGGATTCAAACAGTCTGACTGGTTTAAGACAGGATTAGTGAACATCTGCAGTACACAAAGCATTATCTCTAAATTAAGAAGAACAACAAACTTCTAGGTCCTCGTGCCGAGAGAGAGGAGCAGGCCCAGCATGAAACAAAAACAGTGCATTTTCATCACCGCTCCTCTCGCTGGTGGATCATTTCAGCTGTGCTTTAACAGCAAAATTAGGGGAATCATTCACTATTGGGACAATAAAGACAGCAGCCCGCCTCCAGACACACCCATCTGTCCCCTTTCACGTGGTCGAATTATCGCACTAACAGACACGAGAGAGGACCAATCAGGCACAAACCGTGTAATCAATCATCCATGCGTGCTGCTGTGCCACTTGTCTCTATGTCTACCATCTCCACAGTCCCTCACTCACCCCCATCCCTCCCTCGAGTCACCCCAGGGAGGCCCGGGCCCTCTCTCCAAAAAAGGGAGTGGCAGCTATGGTCACAAGGACTCCAACCTCCCCCCGCTAACAAAGGCTGCTCTGTTTGAGCGGCTGCCACTGGCTGCTGCCAAGCCAGCAGCTCTAGCCCCAAGCACAACTGCTGTGCTGCAGGCACCTCCACCAGCACAAAGGCAAATCAGCTCTTTCAAATATTACCAAATGCTTTAAAAGTTTATTATATACATGTATACTCACTTTTATCGACTCACTTTTAAAAATGGGACATTTTAAATTTTAAGTTGTTACTTTAGGGCAGTTTTCATGGCCATGGTTCAATGTTTTCTACAGAAAAGTCTTAAAAACAATAAACAGATTAACCAATAATGAAAATGACTGAAGCTGCAAAAAGCATCTCAGAAAAACACTCCAAATATATGCACTTCTTTAGCACAATTGTTGCAGGAAAAAAGAGATTCACTGTCTTTTTTTAATTCAAAACAGTCTCTGGCAACTACAATACCCACAATGCAATTTAACACCTGACCATTCTGTGAGGGAATTCAGGTGTGTTATGCTAGCAGAGGTTAATTTCTCTATTTTCCCAGTTCATTCTATTTCCAAACCCTCAGATTTAAAAAAAAATTATTTTCTGTCTCGTAATCTTCACCTTTGGCCAACACTGACACAAGTGTCATCGCTTGAGGACATTTGTCAGGTTCACAGCTCACTCAGGAGCCACAAAAAGCTTTAAGCAATTCTTTTCCATAAGCAGTCGCACACCTGAAGACAGAAAAACAAAGAGCACAATGATCTCTAATGCTAATGTGGATAAATATGTATCTATCCAAATTTCCTATTAACTGTTTTTTGAAACAGTTTTAGCTCACATCTACACAAACATTTTCCATTTAGGCATACCTTGCTAGCGTCTAGATAAAAACACTGTGCTTCCTATATTTGCAGCTACATCCTAACAACATGAATAGAGTAAGACACACAAACAGTAAGGAGTCTTCAGCTGACTGCAGCAGCTTCTGGAAAATGCCTTGCAGTTGTCATCTGAAAGGTGTGGCCACACTCTGACAGCAGTGAGGGAACTAATGCAGATAGATCATGTGGTAATCTTCGATCTGTGTGGAGCAGACTGCTCTGGTTGAGCGATTGGCTTTGCTCCAGCCCACTGCTGGCCTGTTTTCCTCCCAACAACTGCTTTGAAATATGCCGTTACATCATGCGCCCCATCATGACTGTCATTATCACATTACTCGGTGAAGCTCGCCAAGATGCTGCAGCCCTTCTCAAAAACAATTGCTCCTGTTTGACCTAAAAATTGGGTTGAATTTTAGCATCTTTTCTGAAAATATTACTAATAAAAGAGTGTTTTATCCTCAGCTGCATTTGCAGAACAATTAGTTGCCCTGAATCCAGAGCTATACTGTAAAATAATTCAATTGTTTTGGAGCTCACAGGGGTTTATGAGAGTGTGCGATTGTACTGGATCAGTGCCAAGCATGACAGTGACCCTTCCTTCATGGGAACTTTTTCAGAGCTCACAAACAGGATGTGGATAAAGCTCAATGGGCCCACTGTTACTAAACTGCTGTGTTTACATTCCAGACTACAACTTACAACTTTATTGATATTGCATACAAGGCTAAAACAGTTTGACAAGCATACAAAACAGCTTTAAAGCAATTTGTAGGCTCTTAAAAACACTCACTGAAGATTTTGTTAAACACAGTAACTTTCCTTAACCCCCACCTCGACCTCATTCGTCTCTGTTTCCTCAAACAAAACATCCTGGTCCTGTTTAATACTCGGTTAAAGCCCCATGTGGGTGAGGTAGAAGCACTGTGGGTGGAGCATGGACGCAGAGTATAATTAAGTCCCGCCCACACCGGAGGGGCAAACAGTTCATGGCTCTCCACTGATTTTGCATTGCCTGAGTGCGCCTCCTTTTCCATCTGCTAACAAAAAACTGATAAATGCCTAAAAACTGCAGTGTGGTGGGACGCAATATCAACAGAGCCAAAATCTGAGCCTTTCAGGAGACAGAAGAGGATACATGAGCCAAACTGTGAGATAATGAAGCTCAGTACGTCTACTGTGCTGTAAGCATTTTGTTACTCTTAAGTCAAATGTCAGTTTTAGGCAAATTTTATTTCTGACATTGTGCACAACTTATATTACAGTGAAACATGGATAATTTAGAACTCTATGACTAATGTTATGTTTGCAATTGCCTTAGCTAACTATAGGAGCTTTTTAACAAAGGGGGGGAAACCTCTGGAGCTGAAAAGCGAAAAAGTGACTGCGTTGATAGATAGGTGTTCCAACACAGGCAGCTGTAGCCGATGAGCGTTTCCTAGGCCTCATTCACTACTCTGAGTCATTAAACCGGACCTCTTCAATGTGCATGTGTGCTTTTGGTGCCTTTTGGAGCATTTTTAATGGATTAACCAACTAACATTACAGCTTGCTGTGTGGTACTGACCATCTCACAAGTTTTTCTTTCAGTTTTGGTGAGTGAAATTCTAGAGTTTTATTAGTTTGTTACTTAGCACTAATTAGCCGATGCACCCTCACTTTTGGCCACGAGCTCTGAGTAGCGACCGAAAGAATGAAATTGTGGATACAAACGGTGGAAATGGGCTTCCTCCGAAGGGTGGCTGGGCTCTCTCTTAGCGATAGGGTGAGGAATTTGGTCATTCAGGAGGAACTCAGAGTAGAGCCACTACTCCTCCACATTGAAACGAGGCAGCTGAGCTGGTTCAGGCACCCAATGAGTTGCCTCCTGGGTGCCTCCTTGGTGAGGTGCTCCAGGCATGTCCTACTGGGAGAAGGCCATGAGGCAGACCCAGGACGTGCTGGAGAAATTATATCTTGGCTTTGTCCCCCCGGATGAGCTGGAGGAGGTGGCTGGGGAGAGGGAGGTCTGGGCTTCTCTGATTAGACTGCTACCCCTGCAACCCAGACCCATAAGCAGCAGAAAATCGATGGATGGATGGATAGCATGTTTGTCCGTTGCACCCATAAAGTTTATGAATCCAGCTTGCTAACAAAGCTTGCTAGTGTTAGCTGATAAATGAGCATCGCTTCCGGGTCAAAAAAATGAAGCCAATGTGGAAGTGTCTAAAGACCTGCATTCTATCTGAAGAGCACCAGAGGGTGGTAGCTGTGGTTGCAAAGACTTCTGGTCCTATAGAAGTCTGTGGGAAAACAGCTTTCTGACTTGACCTCTGGAAACACTTACTCACTCGTTTTGGGTCGCATTGAATAAAAAATTATGTCCGTTTTGTAAATCTTGGTCATACCATGTTTCAAAATGGATTATCTGTGGTATGAAGCCATTCGCTCATTGGCTAACGAGTTGTCAATCACAAGTCATTAGCCAATGAGTGTGTGGCTTCACCGTCAGACCTGCCCTTCCTCACATCACATCCGTTTTTTTGCAACCAAGATGGCGATGGCGGAAACCCTCATCTCAAGGCTTCAAAGCAGGACTTCAGAAACCAATGGATGATGTAGCTACATCCATCTTTTATACTGTCTATGACTCCTATCTTTCATCCATATAAGGTAACTTCTGTCTTCAAAAAACCAACGTGGTGGCGGCCAAAACGCTAATGTTGAAGCTTTACAAAGTCCAAAACCAATGAGAGATGTCACGGTCACTGTGTCCATTAATTATAATGTCTATGTTGTTAACACATTGCTAGCAATAGCTTTGTAACAGCTAACAAGGAATAGGTTTCTACGATAATTCTCTGACATATAAATAATTAATATTTTTATCCATCTGCAGGCATTTCGTTAGCATTTTAACCCTGAGTTGTATATTGTGGAGCAGTTTTCTCTTCCAGTGGGGGTGGTTTTAGAGTATAATCTCTTGTACTCTGTTTCTATATATGATTAAAGTAAACCTGCTGAGTTCACATTGGATTTAATAAAGCTGGATTTTATGTGGACACAGTTCAAGAAACAAGTGTTTTCTGATCCTAGCAAGGCTGGTAAACTTAACATATTATGGCTTAGCTAATGGCAAAATAACACAAAGTATAAAATAGAAAAATACAGGTTAATAAAAATCTATCTTCTCTGTTCCACCATCAGCATAGCAGGAAAGTCTTGTGTCTAAAAATCTGTCAGCTTAACTTGGGTCTTACTAATTTTTTAGAGACAAACATTATTAATATGAAAATATGGGTGCAAAAGAAACAGACTAGTTCTAATGGAAAGTGGAGGTAGTGATTTTATTAAAGCCAGAAAACATCAATCAAAAGCTACAATTATTAAAATCATGACATGTATAAACCACAGCACCATATGGATGTAAACTAAAACCCTCCACAGAAGGAAAAAAGAAGCCTGGGTACGGAGTCTACTGAGTTTCATAAAATCAGGGCAAAATCAGCTTGGGTGCAGTGAAAACTTCTGCCAGTGTTAGACGTAACCCGGCAACATTGTGTGTTGTTGTCCAAATGGAAAATATCCTGGAAACCTTTGTGAAGTCAGGTAGAGAACGCTGCCAGGTCAGACATTCAGCACTATGATTTATATTTGTCCTGGATTAGTCAAAAAGCAGCCCACTACTAAAATCATCTCCATACATGTTCAGGCAACTGCTGGGAAAACACTCAGAACAGAACATTTGGGCCTTCAAAATAAACAGGAAATGAAATAATTCTCAGAAAAGTAATCTGCACATTAATGTTATAAAAAAATGAAACTGGATACAAAATTATATCCGAGTAGTCATTTTGTTTTATTTATACTGGGCGCTTTGGATGGACTTAATGCATCAATTCAGATCAGCAACCTTGAATCACTGATTCACCTAGTGGCATTTTTTTTCTTTAACACTAGAAATTCCCGTTTAATTTTCCTTTTACGTATTAAAACTTTACTTAGATTATCTTTCACTATGACTACAAACATTTTTCATTCTGTATTTGCCTAAGAAAAGCTAAAAAACTCACCTAAACTCTCTTTATCCAAAAAATACTCTTCTTTTGCAATTAAAGTTTCCTTAATTTCTCAAAATTATTATGAAAAGTCCCTTATATTGCTCTGTGACTTTTAAAATTCACTTTCTCAGGCAATGAAAGATAAGCTATAGTCTCTATTTGTCTGACAATTCCACATAAAATCTTCTTTTGACTACTAAAACTTACACTTCTACCACTGAAAAAAGAAAATTCCCCTAAATTCCCAAATTAAAATGCAAAAATATAATTTAAACTCTCTCTTTGAATACAAACAATTCAATTAAACCCTGTGTACCCTTTACAAAAGAAAAAATCCACTCCCTGACCTCTCGCTGTGCTCTGCTGAGGACAGAGTGCAGCCGGAGGCACTGCGATACTGTTACTCAACAGCATTCTCCTCTGTTCAGATGCTGAATAACGGCAGAGTTCATGCACTCTGCACAGTTTCCCTGACTTCTGGCTTTATGAATGGGAAAATTCGGGATGATGTTGAGGGCAGGCAAAAAAAAAAACCCCAAAAAAACCAAGAACAAGCCTGAGCCAGTGGGTGGCTGATTTGGAGTGTGCTGTGCTGTGAGAAGAGACAGCACTCCACGCTGCTCTGCACTGCGAGATAGCAGCATGAACACGCTCCAGCCATCTTTGAAGTAACTACACACACACACTGAACTGTCACCAGGGACACTACTGTACTAAAGGTATACTAGCAGACTACTTAATGATCCCTCATTTGCTGAGGATTGTAGCCACAGAGACTTTAATCCAGGACAGTCTTATAATAGCCTCAGTCTATTTTTACCTCCTACACTGGAGCTGCATTTAAACAGCCTTTTTGTTCTTGATTTACTTTGCTTGTTTTACTGGTTGTTTAATCTTTCAAATGTCAGCAAAAAGAGTGAAAAGCATCTATTAAAAGTTCCTCAGATTGCATATTCTGCCCTATCACCAGTTCAAAACTCAAATATAGACTGCAAATCAGCACATTTGCACTTGAAAAATTGTTTAAATTGCTAAAAGAAAAATGGCCCAACTTGTTGACTGACTAAATATTTAAATGTTTCACCACTGAAATTGTAAATTTAATTTATTTTCTCAGAAAGACCAAACAAGCAGTTTGAAGGCACCGACTCTGGAAACTGATAGCATTTGATGTGTAAATTTAAGGTGATTCAGGCATCTAGGATGACTCCTGGGTGCCTCCTAGATGAGGTTTTTCGGGTATGTCTAACTGGGAGGAGACCCCAGTCTGGGACAGACCTAGGACACGCTGGAGAGATTATATCTCTCGGCTTGCTTGGCAGTGCCTTGCTAAAGCTAGAGGTGGTGGCTGAGGGAGAGGGTGGTCTGAGCATCACTGCTTAGACTGCAGTCCCCGTGATAAGCGTCTGAAAATGGAAGGATGGGTGATATTTTGAAGACTCAATAATTAATGGCTAATGAAATAATAGGAAAGTTGCAGCCTAAACATTTGACTAGATGCTTATTTCTGTTGCACACCACTGGTTGCTGCTCCGGTGGCTTTGCTGTATGAATTTGGATCTGGAATCACAGAAAAGCACCACTTCCAGGTGGTGGACTTGCAGAGATTCATTCATATTTGATGAGAGCTGCCTTAAGTATGTCCCTGTCTGCGCAGCTGACCCATGTCCATCTGGCTAAACTGTTCTATGGACACCAATGCTCCACCCAGTTGAATGAGTAGGTCTAATCAGATTCAAATTTAGTATAATATGTAATTTAAACCGATTTAAGTGGCGTATGAAGAAATGCTTGGAAGACACAGAGTTCATTTGTGTCTGCATCAGCATTTACTGTTTGATTTTAATTCAATTTAACCTTCCTTTCGTTTCTAGCGTCTGCTTGGTTTAATAAGCTCATCCACTCCTCACACTGATGCCTTTTTAGTGAAGAAGCCCAGCAGGTCCACAGGACCAACTGCTTTTTAGCATCCACGGTTTCAGGTAACATATTCTTCACATTCTTCCCTGATCATGCCAGATCTTAGAGAGATTCCCACTGTCTCTGACTCATTTCTGGTTTCTTTCATGCACCGTTTAAGAATAGACAGTCTATCCATTTAGGTCTGACTACAACACCCACTAATCCTCTGATCTTTCCTCCCAACTGGCTGCTACGATTCAAGCACTCGAGAGAGAGAACCGAGGAAAATTATTCATCTGAGAGGTTGCCTATTATCACCAGTTCATCCACGATATTAACACAGTGCTGAATGTTTCATATTATCATTAGAAATAAATACAAAACTTGAGATTAAGCTTCAATCTTTCCAAGAGGTGAGGCTGCAACTACTGACTGTCTTAATTACACCTCTCCCTGCTTCAGAGTGCATGTGTATATTTCTTTGTGAGCTATTATTTCACTTTATCTGCTTGAACCTGCCCTGTTTGATGAGAGCTACATGAATGGTAAACCAGTCAGACACCCCAGTTACAGTTTGCTTTGACTGCCACGACTCAAATGGTTAAAAGCTCTGCATGATTTGGGTCAGGTGGTGGCTCCTAAATAACTTGGCCTGACACTAGTGGTGAAATTTCCAATCAATAGATCAAAAGAAACTTTATTGAATAAAACAGTTTTTATAATCTACTAATCAGTATATATCTGGGAGCCAACGCATGACCCTAATCATGCTAGTCTCCTGATGCCTCTGTGTTATGATCTCTTCAGACTGAAGATGCTTTCCTGTAGAACATTTGAGTGAAATGTCAACACAAGTTCTAGCTTTGTGAACCCTTTGGGGACCCTGGGCCTGTTAGATAATTGGATAATGATGCTCCATATCAGGCTGTTTGAATGGTTTGTTTAGAAAGCTGTATGGCTTTCAAACGGACTCTTCTGGGCCGCTTTTGACCATTATTTCAGCTCAGCTGACATCAGGATGAAAAGGCAATGACCTCCTCCCTGATCAGCTCTGCCTATACCCATCTTCCCTTCATTACACAGCTGAAAGAGAGGCATGGAAGGAAATAGGACCCACTGTCCCCTCCCTTCCCTTGCTCCCCTCCCTTCCCCTCCCTATTCTCTACTTTCCATTGAACCACCACATCCCTGCAGCTCCGCTATGAATTCAGGGATATAATGTGCTCCACAATGACACCGTAAATGTGTTTTATACCCTTCTGTGCCTACTAAATATAATATATATATGGAGGATGGCTTTCCAAAGGGAAAGGAGAGCTAGGGTTAGAAAAACAGCCGGGTACTGAGCTGTAGAGCGGATGCAGGGAAGCATTTGCTCCACCAGTTGGTGTTCAGTGATACCCGGCCACCAGACACGCAGTCTAACAAAGACCACCGGCGTGAAATCTCAACTGTCATGCATACCACGGGCAAAGAATGGTAGTGTGGGTGTGAATCTGCAACAGCGGTGCATATTCTACTGTTCAGTGAGAGCTCCGGTTTATCCGGACATGAGCACTTGTCGCAAAGATGCTGCAAAAAAATCGAACATTTTCAGCCTCACCACACTATCGGTGGCCTCCTTGATTAGTCGACCCTCATGTGCGTTTTGTCTCGGTGAATCAGATTTAACAGCGAAACAGAAACGCATCTACAGAACGCTTTTAGGAGATCAACTCTTGCGGCCGTGCCCTGCGGCTCTCAGCTCACAATTGTCGAGGAGCGCAGCGGCGCAGGGACCATGCCTCCCCGGTGACATCCTGCACCCACACCCTGCAGGCCCACGCCAGCCGACACCGGACAGCAGACTGGACCTACTCTCAGCTACTTCAAACATGAAAACATCCGAGCACTCACTGTGATGCGGGGGATGTTCTTCTTGCCTTGATAGCCAGACATCTTCACCGGTGGTTCGTCTGCGCCGTGGACCGCTATAAATGCAAACGGGACGGATTACCGCTGGCCGCCGGGTTGTAGTGAGGATGACGGTGATGAAGATGATAAAGAAGAAGACTGGACAGCCGCAGCTGATCTACAGGAGGGCACAAATGTGAAGAATCAAACTATCTCTCTACTCCGGATCCTGGCAGCCTCCCGGTCTCCGCCGATGCACCAAACCGTTCCTTCCCAGACGGAGTCAGACAAGAGGGAAGGGAGGGACCGCTCGAGAGCCTCTTCCCAATAAAAGAACCCCACGGAGCATGCGCAGAGCCTCGCCCTGCTCCATTGACAGCAGAGAAGCACTAATGCCATCAATTGCTCTCCCCGGATTAGGGAAGGCAGGCAGGGAGTGCAGCCTGCAAACATCCACCGAAGGAACAAATAAAGAAACAGCCAGCAGCCATCTTACCTCACATTATCTGCTGTGTCTCAAGGTGGGGGTTTCATCAGAGCAAGGAAGAGCTCCGGCAGGGTGACATGATTTCACCTGTTTCCAGCTCTGATGAACTTGTATAGTTCTTCATATAAATTGCGATTACACTACTGTACAAAAAAGTTTCAAAATGTGGCAAAAAAAGAAGAGCAAAACTTTGTGGAATCAGCGGAAGCAGGATGTAGGACATGATGGGCTTTGTCCTTTTCTGTGGTTGAAGAAAATTAAGTTCTGGTAAATACCAACAGATAAAACAGATTGTGCGAGATTTAATTAGTGTTTAATTTTAGGATGGATGGCCTCATTTTTTAAATCGAAGACGGATCAGATTAAGAAGAGTTCACTTCATAGTAAATGAAATGTGATAAATTGTGAAAATTATGGACTATTTCCTCTTTTAAAATGTGCTTCCTCTTTTACTAAGAGGATAAAGATAACTTAATTATTTATCTGTGACATTATAAAGCAGTGCAACAGTACCACAAGTACTGAATTAAGCATAACCATGTGTATTTTGTACTCAGAGACTGCCCAAAATGTTCTTTTATATTCATTTGTAAGAAGAAAAATGTGTTTCTTATTTTAGCTTGCACAGTTTCTTTAAGAGCAAGTTTTTTATAAACAGTATACAGTTTTTATGACCGTGTTTACACCTGGTTTTAAAGTGCATCTTGGCTGATCAGATCACAAGTGGACAGCACCAAATATACACTCACTGGACATTTTATTAGGTACACCTGTTCAGCTGCTTGTCAATGCAGGTACCTAATTAGCCAATCACATGGCAGCAACTCAATGCATTTAAGCATGCAGACATGGCCAAGATGACCTGCTGAAGTTCAAGTGGAGCATCAGAATGGGGAAAAAGGTGATTTAAGGTTGCTGGTGCCAGATGGGCTGGTCTGAGTATTTCAGAATCTGCTGATCCACTGGGATTTTCCCACACAAC
>VUQI01020387.1:8129-30005 GCA_015106735.1 Paratilapia polleni | reverse complement strand
AAAAATTTTTTTTTTTTTTTTTCTCAAAAAATTTTTTTTTTTTTTTTTTCTTTTTTTTTTGCAATGAAATGGATGCCTCAGAACATGTAAAACATCAGACTTCACAGGCTACAAACACTTTTTTGCATTGATGGGGGAAAAAAAACAGTGAGAGGTTGTATAAATATGTTTGGAGTTATTTTTGTAAGTCCAAAGTTTTACAGTGTTTTTAAAGGGTAAGAATGTACATTGTTGGACATGACAGGTCTGGATTTTAAGAGGTAGGATTTGGGGTACAGTTGGTGTTAACTAGAAAGACATTTTGGCTGTTGAGGGTGACCCTGGAGCTGAGCCTTCTCATACTTGAGGCTCTCTCATTGCAAACTAATTTCCTCAATGCTGACCTAATAATTTGAGAATATATATTTATAGTGAGATTTTTTTATTAGGTTTCCTTGTGGAATGTTTAGTTGAGATGATTTTAGGATGTTCTTTCTCACATGGCTAATTGTCTAGCAGTCTGGCTTTTATTTTATTGCTTTTTAAAAAAAATTATTTGTAAATTTAGTTTTTATTTCCTGCACCCACCAATCTGTGCTGTGCTAAAACATGACAGATATTATTGTTGTTGTTGACCCAGCTTGTTTCCTCCAAAACAGAAGAGAAATGGCTCAGAATTAGTTTTGTGACAAAACTGACCCGATTATATTTTTCTGTATTGTACAACACTGTCATTGCTGTAGGAACAGAAGATTCCTCCTCAGTAACACTAACGTGGGATACTGCGAGTTGCATGGGACTGGAACAGTTGCATGTAAATGGCAAACCATTCTACCAAATTTGTGCATTATTTGAACTTGATTTCAGATGTCCTGGTATTTTGTTTTGGTTTTATTTTTTATCTAATAAACATTTTACTTTTTTTCTTTTTTTTTGAGAGAGAGTAAGCCCCAAGGCTGCGTGACAGTGCAATCTGGACAGAAAGAACATCAGATTTTATGTTAGGTCATTATTATAATTAATTTTTTTGCACCGTTTGAATAAATTCTCATTGTATTACAAGAAACTTCTGTTTTCTCTCTTTTCTGCATTTTTCATTAAAGTTTCTTTCATAAAGATCTGTAGATTCTTAAGTTGTAAAAGCTGGAACCACAACATTATGGATATGAAATGCAATAATGGTTTCACACAATTTACAATTCTATACATAATAACTCAACTAGGGGTGTCAGTGTTTTAATGATGACTGTAATACAGTGGATATGGAAAGTATTCCAAAATGGATTCAATTCATTGTTCACCTCATAATTCTGCACATAATACCCCATAATGACAAAGTGAAAAAAAGTTTGCTTGAAATTTTTGCAAATTTATTAAAAATAAACAAAAATATAACATGTACATAAGTATTCACAGCCTTTGCTCAATACTTTGTGGAAGCACCTCTGGCAGCAATTACAGCCTTAAGTCTTTTTGAGTATGATGCAACAAGCTTGGCACACCCACTTTTGGGCAGTTTCTCCCATTCTTCTTTGCAGAACATCTCAAGCTCCATCAGGTTAGATGGGGAGCGTTGGTGCACAGCCATTTTCAGATCTCTCCAGAGATGTTCAACTGTGTTCAAGTCTGGGCTCTGGCTGGACCACTCAAGGACATTCACAGAGTGGTCCCGAAGCCACTCCTTTGGCATCTTGGCTGTGTGCTTAGGGTTGTTGTCCTGTTGGGAGATGAATCTTTGCCCCAGTGTGAGGCCCAGAGCACTCTGGAGCAGGTTATCATCAAGGATGTCTGTGTACATTGCTGCATTAATCTTTCCCTCGACCCCGACTAGTCTCTCAGTTCCTGCTGCTGAAAAACATCCCCACAGTATGATGCTGCCACCACCATACTTCACTGTAGGGATGCTATTGTCCAGGTGATGAGCGGTGCCTGGTTTCCTCCAGACATGACGCTTGGCATTCAGGCCAGAGTGTTCAATCTGTGTTTCATCAGAGCAGAGAATTTTGTTTCTCATGGTCTGAGAGTTCTTCAGGCGCCTTTTGGCAAACTCCAGGTGGGCTGTCGTGCGTTTTACTGAGGAGTGGCTTCCATCTGGCCACACCATACAGGCCTGATTGGTGGAGTGCTGCAGAAATGGTTGTCCTTCTGGAAGGTTCTCCTCTCTCCACAGAGCAGCTCTCAGAGTGACCATTGGGTTCTTGGTCACCTCCCTGACCAAGGCCCTTCTACCAGGAAGAGTCCTGGTGGTTCCACAGTTCTTCCATTTACAGATGATGGAGGTCACTGTGCTCATTGGGACCTTCAATGCTGCAGAAATTTTTCTGTACCCTTGGCCAGATCTGTGCCTCGATACAATCCTGTCTCGGAGGTCTACAGACAATTCCTTGGACTTCATGGCATGTCTTATATAGACAGGTGTGTGCCTTTCCAAATCATGTCCAATCAACTGGATTTACCACAGGTGGATTCCAATCAGGTTGTAGAAACATCTGATCAGTGGAAACAGGATGTACCTGAGCTCAACTTTGAATGTCATGGCAAAGACTGAATACTTATGTACATGTTATATTTTTGTTTTTTTATTTTTTAATAAATTTGCAAGAATTTCAAGCAGACTTTTTTCACTTGGTCATTATGGGGTATTGTGTGTAGAAGTTTGAGGTGAAAAATGAATTTAATTCATTTTGGAATAAGGCTGTAACAAGTGAAGAGCTGTGAATGCTTTCCGGATGCACTGTATAATTTCACTAAGGTGTATAGAGAGAGAAAAAAAAGGTGAAAGCTCCAGCAACACTTACATAAAGCAACTTTATTCACTATAATTACACTAACTTCTTTTAGCTTGTGGTCTTCATCGGAGTCATCGTAAATCATACTACAAGCAATGTTCTAAGTATTATTTCACTCCACCATGAACCCATACACCTTAAACTTTAAATTTAGGGGACCAAGGATATTTCAGAACAAGAAGTCACACACAATGACTATCAGTATAAAATTGAATATTACAAACAATGCAAAAGGTGAGCCAACTAAAGGAAAAATGTCCTCAGGAAAGTCCAACAAAGAATTACCAAAATATAAAGAAGTCCAGAAGTTCAACAATATTTATATTATTTATATTGCTCAGTTCAATTGGAGCCACAAAAGACGGCACCGAGTGAGCCCAGCGTACACCCTCCTCCCCCACACAATAAAACGGATCTCTGGGGTGTCGGCTGCACAGGTCAACAGGTATTTTCCCCCAAGAAGTGAATCCGCTTACCCAAACATGGCAATATAAGATCTCTGTACGGAAACCTCACCACCGGCAGTTCATGGTTCCGGGTCTGCGGGGAGAAGCGTGAATGCGGCTCCAAGTGGTTTGAGGAATACACGACCTCCTGTTTTCAGTAAGACCAAGGACTTATTCAGGAAGTGAAACGCTTCAGATTAACAAACTCTTTTGCGGGAGTGTGCTGGGCTGACATACGCAGCACTAACCTGGCATGTTGTTCAGTGGCGGGAGAACCCGGAGCTCATCTTCATCACTTCCCTCATAGAGGACATCCAAGATCGCGTCGCCGCTCGAGGCCTTACAAGTCACTTGCTGATGGGTCACAAGGTTTGAGTTCGGATACACGGACCACCTCTCTGTCCTGATACGTGTCCCCCAGGACCACGTCCTGTACAGTCTGAGCCGTTTTTGGAACCAACTTGAATGTACTCAAGGCTACGTTACACCTGCAAGATAAAACTTTGTTCAGTAAGAGTTTCGTGCTAACTCGGGCTTTTTCATTTCAAAATATAATGTTCCCTTAAGTGGTCCGTAAACACGCGGTAGATCAGCGCAAGAACAATTTGACCTTTATGCAGTCTTGCTTCCAGCTGTAACATATTTAGTGGAGACGAGTTTGTGAGGGAGCATTAATCAGTAATTTTTTTTATCTTATTTTTTTGGTGGTGTGTTGAGAGGACTGGAAGGCCTTTTCCCCCCTCACCCTCCTATGCCTGGAACTCGGGACCAAGCAGCGTTGATGTTTTTGCCATTAAGGACAGCAGAACATGTGAGCTTGGTGCCTGGCTTCAGAGGCCCACGAGGCTGGAGATCTTCACCTCAGCAGAGAAGGATGCATCAGGATCAGTCTGTTCCATCGTTTACTTGGGACAGAACATGTCAGCTTCTACAGTTCTTCTTAGATCTTCACTGAGTTCCTTGGACTTTGCCATTGTTCTGAGTATTGGTCAATCCAATGAATGCTGTCAAACAAACTACCAGCTGTAGTCAATCATGATCACTAACGAGAAGTTAGCAGGCTTTGGCCTTGTCAATGTTAAGACACTGTAGAACCTTCAGCACCACATTACATTAAAAAAATGTAAGTGAATGAATGTATGTACATATTTGAGCCTGTATGTGTAATTGTGACCCTGTGTGGATTAGAGAAAATCCAAAATAAATTCAAACTTGTGCACCAAATTCTTGTTTTTTTTTAAAGTCATTAAAGATGTATGCTGTACAATCATTCTACCCTGGAAAGAAAAAACAGTTTAGAGAAATCATTAAAAGCCCAAAATCACCATGACATCCATGGCCATGATGAGTTAAACTTGCTGATGATAACTGTGTCTGCATCCAGCTGCGGTTAAAAGGATAGCTGAGGCGGACTGTTCCTGGATACAGGTGTAAGAATCCATCCACTGTGGGTAGAGCTGTGAAATTAATCAGTCACAAGCTGTGCTCCATCTGGGGTACCATCTTCTGTAGTAGACTACCCATGAGTTTCCTTTTTAAAAAGAGAAAAACGTCAGGGCATCATTAAAAAAATAAAAAAAAACAACTTTTAAAATTTTTTGAGTGTTGGTCAGACAAAACAGGCATTTTTAAGAAGGTGGCATTTGACATTACTAACATTGTTCTGACATTTTATTGACTAGGCAAAAGTATCTGGCACATTGTATGATAATTAAAGTAATCATTATTACAATCCTGCTTAAAGGGGATTAAAATTCTTGAGTTCTTTTGTATTCTGTCCTGAACCTCAGCTTGTATGGTTGGTGGTGTACGTTTTTTTTTTTTTTTTAAGAGAAAACATTGTTTCTGCAGAAGCCTCCAAAAGCAAGCCACTGAATCCTTTCTTGCCCCAGTGAAACTGTGTGTGAAACAGAATAAATTCAGTAGATAAAAATAAAAGGAGAGCTCCACCATGTTTTACTCTTAATATTTATGTGTTTCATTCTGTATTCCCCTAACCTTGTTGCATTATACATTGTTGAATAACTCCAGCTCAGATGATGCAAGGTCCTGTGTCTGGGACTGTTTTATATATCAGAGAAATCGGAGACCCTTATGTAATATTGAACAGTTTCCCATGTGGTAAAAAATCCAGACCTCTCTCTATTATAGTTCACAATGACAACGTCTGCCCACCTGTTCAGCAGGGCTCAGTGTCGCTCCGGATTATTCAAACTTTCCCCTGTTCTCGGTGGAAAGGAATTTCCTCTAAATAAGGTTTCTGTGTTTGTCTGAAAGAGAGACTGGTGGTTTATTTGCTCAGGTTTGGATGAGAGAGAAGAGGACTCTGCTAAAGGATCAGAAAAAGGTACAGAAAGAAGGTAAACTAGCAGGACTGTTCCATTCTCTTTTCAGGTTTCAAACAGCAGAGAGTTTAATGTTTTTTATAGATGTTGGATCAGTGGCTCTGCTACAGTTTCCAGACCAGAATACTTGGCAAACCTGATTCATTCATTGTTTTCTTGGAAACATTTAAGGCCAAACAAGTCATAAAACCAAAGTCAAATTTTCTTAATGCCTGAAATTTTGGTCTTATGCAAGAAAATTTTTTACTAACATAATTAGTTCAGTAGTGATGTCAGCCAAGGTTTTCTTTTATTTGAGATAGTGTGGGTAAATATGAGATATGTTTTTCAACTGTAACCCTCTGATTTCTTGCATTCTTAAACTGAATATTGTAGTCTTGTCTTAATTAGTATCAGTATATTTAATTCAGTGTAATTCAGTTTTATTCACACAGGACCATTTCACAAGACCAGTCAACTCAATGTGCTTTATACTGCAAATCAAAGACCCTACCATATTAAAGAGAGAAACCATCAGACAGTCCCTTATGAGCATCACTTGGTGACAGTGGGGAGGAAGAACTCCCTTTTAACAGGAGAAGACCTCGGGCAGAGAGAGAGCCATCTGCCTTGACTGGTTCGGGTGTGAAGTGAAAGAGAAGAGAGAAAAGAGGAGCATATCAAAAGATGACTATTTCAAGTAGCCCGTGTGTTATAAAAAAAAGCTAAAAATATTATCCTTACCCACAGTTTCCTCCCATTTTCACACCTCTAACCATTTACCCCTGTGCTGAGTTCAGGGGTTAAGTGAAAGTAGGGAAAACTGACATCTTCAAATGAATGTGACAAATCTTCCTGTTGGAGTCTCTCTTCTCTCTCTTCTTCATTTACGATTTGGTTGTACAGATGTACTGTCTCTTTAAGAAGCTCCACACCACTACTGCTGCTGCACTTGGCTTTTCTTTTTTTTTTCCACCAGTGTGTGTTTCACTATGGCGAAGGCATAAACAAATAGAGCGCTACGAAAAAGCCCCAGTAACGGTGAACACATCTCTCCGTCACACCACTTTATAACAGTCCACTGAGTCGTGGTGTAGCAGGGTGTGCTTTCGGTTTGTTTTTTGTTTTTTTTTTAATATTTGGTGTGGTTAAGTCTCAGATGCTGTCAGTGACAACAGCGATGAAACTAGTTTGCGTGTCCACACTGAACACCTCAGTTGTTGCAGCAGCCGGTGATACAGGCTAGCCGACCGTAGCTGGTCGCCCCCGGACGTTTTCTTTTCGTTTTAACGGCTGAAAATGGAAAGAGGAGAGCGTTAACTTCGCAACCGTTAGCTTGTAATAAGAACCATTTTTATATTTTCCACTCTGTGAGCTTTATTACGCCCCTGTTCTTCAGTTCTGTTCGAGTTGAGCCGTCGTGAAAAATGTTGACAGGATCTAAAACCACGTTCAAAGTGAGACAAATGCTCCCAGACATCAAGGTAAGGTCAAAACGCTGCTGGGCAAGCAGTCCAGCTTTAATGCGGCTTTATTATTCAAAATAGAGGCAGATTTGCTTCTGATTTTTGAGCATTTGATTTGGTAAAATGTGACTGTGCTGGGTTTTCTTCTTCTCTGTCTTTTTGATACTCATTAGACACCTTTTTACACTTGCTTTGGGCTTGCTGTTGCAGTAATAGCTTCATTATAAATAGTGCATGCAATTGTCCCCCTGATTTATGATTTCCAGTGCAGGTTTGACCTCTTTAAGTTTATCTCTCTGCTTTAACAGTGCTGTAACTCATTAGCGCTCCTTGTGTGATTAAACACCCCACAGGCCAGAGAGCAGGCAGTGTCATGATGAAGGAAACACTGGCCATCATTCACCAAGCTGAGCTATAAATGTACAGTCATGTAGTCAGATTGCAGCCAGAAATCTGCAGTCCCTCCTCATAGGATCCTCTCTTGGTAAATGTGAACTGATCACCACTCAGAACTGAAGCTTTACAATGGGGAAAAACTAACATAGGACTGCTGCTGTTTCCTTCTGTCTGGATAACAGGGAGATTTATAATTACAGTAAGGGTACATCATGTCATGTCTTTGGCTGCATGCCTAATTAAAGGTCATTGAAGGGAATCTTAATCACCTCTGGGATTCTAGGATTGGGATTAAATTGTTGCACACAAAGACAAATGGTGCAGATGATCCTAATCATCAAAGAGCTGTGCAGTGAGCAGTTTCAGCCTGGTTTTTTCTGCTATTAAAGGTCAAATACCGGGGTGTGTCCAGAGGATGGGGCATGGGGTGGCACAGGTCCACACTGAAATATGGTGTGGGCCACCACCACCAATGCCACTGGACTATACTGTTAATTTTACAGTGGGCAGTGCCCTTGGATGAAAGCATAGATAGGACAAATAATGGAAAGTAACTTTGTACATTTATGGGGTTTTGTCTTTTCTCCAAAGAAAAATCACCTGGATTGTAAAATATTAATATTTTAAGATATTTATTTACATATTTAATTTATCAAGTAGCCAGAAATAACAGGAATATACCTAGACCTATGTCAAATAAGTGTCAATAATGCAACTGTATATGCAGACCAATCATGTTATGTGCAAAGTTTTTAGCCATGAAAATCCCTGATTTACTCACTTTACTGAAGTACAGCTTTAATGTACTTTAAGTATTTCTGTGTTATGCTGCTTCCTACTTCTGCTCCACTTTACTTTGGATGCAAATATTTATGCTCCATATCATTTATTTCAAAGCTTTAGTTAGTTATTGTTATGCAGATTTTAAAATATAAATCTACTAATATTTTATTAATTATAAGTAATTGAAATTGTCTCCAGCTGAACAATTAAAGTGATGTACAGGTCAGTAATTATGATCCAATAATATAATGTAGATGATTCTGAATAATGAGTAGTTTTACTTTAGGTAATTTAAAATATATTATGATGTTAAAACTTAGATTCTATTGGGCTACTTAAGTATGATTATGACTTTTACTTAAATAAAGTAAATACTTGTTTAGCCAATTTGCAAAACAGTTACAAAACTGTTGAGGAGCCTCCTGTGGGGATCAGATGTCTGAAGAACTGGGCTCTTACTGGCTGTAACACAAAGTAGTTACGGACACTTCTTGTGGCCACTTTGTGGCAAGAACAGCCACTAATTATACAGTATGTTGCTGTATGTCATGTGTAGAGCCCACATGCAGATATCATGTAGACCAGATGATGGCTATCACGTAATACTGATTTCCTGTTGCGCTGTGACTATGACTCAAAATTAGCATATCGATGCTTTCAGACCCAGACTCTTATTAAGTGTATGAAGTTTGGGGCAGAGTAGACAATGAGTTATAACAGCTTCTTTTCATCATGCCACTATGAAAACGCTCTTCAACGGAAAATCAAAAGCTTCGCGATTATCATCGTCAGGCTCTTTAGATTAAACTGACCAAAGCTCAGGTCCATCCGATTAAATCTCTAGGAGGAGTTTGTTAAAGTGTAACGCCTGGAAATGGCAAATATTGTGCCAAAGTTCCATCTTAAATTCAAAAAGGCTGACTTCCTGTTGCGTTTTTAGGTTGGCTCCAAGAGGCTTTTTTGTATGTCTTGGGATGTTACATGTTCGTACCAAATTTCATACAGGTACGTGAAACACAGTGGTGGGGCTGCTTTGTTGAAATTTTGTAGGGGTGCATAAAATAGGTAAATGTTACCACTTCTGACACATTTGCATAATTTCACGGGTTTTCAAGAATGTTTAGGCCCTCAAAAAAGCGATTTATTTGCATAAATAATAAGCAATTCCAGTGGGGCCTCATGCTCAGGGCTCGGGCCAGAATAATAATGTATGATTGTCACAAAATCAAAAACCACACCATTTGGTTACTACACTGTATTTACTTCTGATCAAATATTCTGGTTTCCTGTAGGCCCCCTTCCTTGTTCTTTGCCCCCCCTTGTGCCACCTCGTTTATAAAATCCTGGTCACATGATGCTATAGTGAATTGCTTTGACATAATGAAGGTGAAATTTTTCTAGAACTGCATTTTAAATGATCAATTAGATGTTGTCCGAGTTTAGGAGCTCCTGAGGGGATGGAGGTTTGGAGGACTCGTTAGTTTGATAGACAACACAAAGCGGTGTGTACACATAGGCAGTATGAATGTGTTCAGATCCGCCTTTTCCTTCGGGAACAGACTCTTGGCTCCGTCTTTGTGTTGCCTGTCTCTCCTCGGTTATTTTCAGCAGCCGCAGGGGGAAATGGTAACAGATGCCTGTACTCTGCCCTCAGGCGAGGCTTGCATGTGGAGTGGGGGGTGATGTGTGCTGCACAACATCTGGCTGTCACCATGGAGACAGTGGTTTTGTGGTTCAGGGGATTAGAATTTGATTGCCTCAGAATGAGACTTTCAGGAATCATCACAGCCCCCCACCAGAATCCCATGTGTCTGAGATTTAGGAAATTAGCATATCTTAACTTCAACTTCAATGCTTTTATTTATTTTACATCCTCAGCTCACTACTACTCTGAGTTACCATAATGTAGAGGCTGTGCAGAGGCCACCCACACACTCTTATGTTTCAGTGCCATGAACATGTGCTAAGACTGGTTTTGAAAACTGAATCCAACCCTGGGCTCATCTTGGACCAGATGGTTTTGCCATTTGGATGTTTAATCTTCTTGAATCCTGGTGTTATACAAAAGACAATCAAACCATAATCACAAATATTTTTATTAGTATTGAGATTATAATTACTTAACACAATAGCTCTACTTTTGAAACATAAAGCATTTGCATAATTCATTTGTTGAACTGTTAAGAAAAAAGTATTTCCAGAAAGTTATTCAAGTCTAACTTCCTGTCATCTTGGCTCGTGAGGAGTGAATTTGGGGTTTCAGAGAAGGGTAAAAGCACACCACCAAGACAAAAATGAACAACAAAAAGACAGCCAAAAAATAATTGTTTTATCTCAGTTATCCTGTTTTCATAATTGTTGTAAACCCTAATTGTTAATTAATTTACATTTTTATTAATTTCACAGCCCTAATAGACTGTATGTAAAAGATGGATGTAACCACTGTGAAGTCATCCATTGGTTTTGGTCTCCACGTTAGCATTTGGCTGCTTCCATGTTGTTTTTTTTGGAGCCAGAAGTGACCATATTTAGAGGAGAGGGTGGAGTGCTAAATGATCAGCTAACGCTAGATAGCTTAGGTAGGAAGCTGCATTCAAAATCTGTACAGGTGCAAGTCAAGCTGTGCAACTTTTCAAATTTTATTTTCGATTAAAATTCCAATGATTAGTAAAACAAGAAGACTGAGATAACGTGATTAACGTCCCATATTCCGCTTTGCAATAAAGCTCTTGGTTTGTCTTTCAGTGCACATTGTTCCTTCTTGAATTAACTCCCTGCCAGGCTGTGTAATGTTTAATTCAGTTTGAGTTAGATCATAATTGTATCCAATGTGAAAAGGAAATAAATCTGACTTAATTTCAGTAAATCTGCTATTTTTTACACAGTCTCTGATTAATCATGTTACATAATCACAATCTCCAATTATTCTGGTCCCAATACTGACCACAATAACTGTGGTTAAGATTTTTGCAGTAATCAAGCAGCCCTGCAATGCACAGACACAGGTAGCGCAATAAAATAGAAAAACAAAACAACAGCAGTATATAAATGCTACAAGGATGCTCAGGCCTGCATCTTGACAGAATAGCAAGCATGTTCAAGCTTGTTTTGGCTGTGCCTATCCCCCCGAGTTCGCTCTATCTGCATCTCTCAGCCAGCTTTGAAGCAGTCAGCATGAAAGGCACACGCACAAAGCTCAACAGAAGCAAAAATGCCAGAGGAGGGATCATCTGAGCGCTATTCAGAGTGGCTTAAGATCCCAGCCCCGATAGAAGTGGGCCAAAGCAGTATAGTCACCCACACCCGCTCCCACAGGACCCAGACAGCACATTCACTGCCAGCCCTGAAGCTGCAGGAGCTCCCACTGCTTAAAGAGAGCGTAACAATGGGCTCCTCTTAGCCTCAGAGCAGATTTATGGTCCTGTGAGAAGTTGTATCGAACTGGCATTGGATGATAATTAACCAGCGGCACCATTCACTAACCGAGAGGCTCGGTCTTTAGAGGCTTGGTCGTTTGTCTCTTTGAGTGTATGGAGTGACTGTGATAATCTTACATGTGGGAGGTGAGCTGTTCAATATCCAGCACTGGTATTTCATTTAAGCCATTTGAGACATTCATCTGCAGTGATGGACTGTAAGTGAGAGACAGAGGAGTGCTACAGAGACCAGGAGGAGGAACTGCTGCTGTTGATGGACACACTGGCCACTGTGAGTGTCACACATATGACCTTTTAGTCACTGAATGATCTGTCTGGCAGCCATGCAGCCCTCCTCTCCTTTAAATGAAAAGTTATGTAAGGGAACCTCTGACAGGAAGTAAAGTGACAGAGGAAATTTGCTGTCACATCAAATATTGAATGGTCCCACTGCTGTTTTGTTCTGCCTCTATGTAAAAAACAAGTTGAATCATACAGCTCTGGCTGCCCTCACACGAGGACAATACGGCAATCCTGGTTATCGGTGGCGTTAGAAGAATCCAGTCTGTGGGAGAATTTCAGCTGATAGGTTTCACAGTGTGAAGCAGAGATGCAATATTTCGCACAGACTCATTTGGCACAAATTTCGATTCACATCGTTGCATAGACTATGTATGTCGAATTTGGTCTCACGACAGCAAAAGAGACAGAAACAGCGCTCACAGAATCTGAGAAATATATGAGCCAATCGTGTTGCAGCAGTAATGCGAGTGCACAGTTTAGGTTCACGACAGTATCACTGTGTGCTGGCAGGCATATCCACCTATTATCATAGTAAATATGTAGGTAAGTTTGTTCATTGTTTTCAATGCTAATTGTGTCCATAGCGTGAATTAGCATGATGTTTGTTCAAGAGCTCTGGTGGGAGGAGCATGCCTTGGATTGAGCCTCAAATCAAGCCGTACTGTTGTGAACCCGCATAACTCGAGGGGACAAAAGCCTTTTAAACCTTATTTTGGGGCATCAGCGTTTTTGAGTGTTTTTTGAGCATTTTTTTTTATGTCAGCGCCCCAGTAATTGTAAAAAATAAATAAATAAATAAATAAATCAATGTCCCAATGACTATCAAAGTGAAGTTAGACTTTCTAGGGTTGCTCAATTATGTCAAAAACCATAATCGATTAGTCTTTAACTTAACAAACATGCACACACTGGACTGTAAAAACATTTTTCAGTTTTTCCAGAGACAGAGCCAGCCTCCACAGGTTCACCTATCAAAACATTTTCCAGCTTTTACTTCTTCTAGATCTTGTTGACCAAAAGCTCTCTTTCCATCATCTTGGCTCACGCTGAAGTAATCTGTGAGTGAGTCTGAGCTTTTATGATGGGGCGAAATCAAGCCGGTGGAAAGAAAAGGGGTGCGCTTGATTTGTAAGACAAGAAAAAATGAAAAGGCAAATAAGTAATCGTTTTAACCCAATAACCTTGTCTTCATAATTGCTGAACACCTAAATCTTGAAATTAATATTTTATTGATCACCCTGCCCCTATTCATTTCAGGCTCGATCTTGGTAGGCCAAAACTGCCCAGAAGGCTGCTGAGTGGTAACATTTGCTTCTAGGAGGACTTTGATAGTGAGTTCCAGTTGTATACATATGGTATACACCAGCATTTCCTTTTGTAGAGACAGAAAAGAAAAGTATTTGGAACAAAGGGACTACAATGTAAATCTACAGGGACACCATTAAAATAGAAAGTAATTAACAGTGTTTTTATGTCTATGTGTCTAGACTGTTGGTGTTATACATGTTTATGTGTATATAATAAGGCACAGATAAGAGTTCAGACAATGCTGTACATTTATACTCTTGTTACCAGGCATTCATGGTGGAAGGTTTCAGAATGATTGCTTCAGGGTTTTGTATAAAAATGGGTTAAAAACTGGATATTCTCTATAGGGTGATGCATAAATGTTCACATTAAATATTAAATACTAACCACTAGAATGCCATAAATATTGATGTATTCTTTTTACCCCTTATTCCAAAACCAGTTTCTCTAATTTCTCTGCTTCCTTTTATTAAGATCAAAATGCAGCTTTTGCTGAAATTCTGCTGCTTTTCAGTATTTTCTAAATGTTTAGTACATTTCCACTAAACCATTTTTTCCTTTTGTTTGCCCTTGAGGTTTTCCTTTTGAATAAATTTTATGTCAGATCTTCTGCTTCTACAGTAGCATCTACAGTGAAACATCACAGGTCTGCCTCTAAAGGAAATCCAACATTTTATCTGTTTTGTATCTGCAGAAAAAGACTTCAGAGTGATCCCTGTTTAGAAAAACTACATCATGTCCTCATTTTCCTTCCAAGTCACAGTGCCATTTGACTGCCCTCATTCGTGTGAGGAAATGAAAAGTACAATACAAATACAAATACAAAGAGTGGCTAAAAGCTAATGTGGGTTCTACAAGCCACAAGCCACAAGCCAGGCATCACACAGTAGGAATAGCTTTCAAAATGGACCCAGAATTGTTCATCTTAACAATGGAGTCCAAATTTTAACAGTGTGTTTTGGTAAGGGACTGCAAATAAAATCCCTACTTCACTAAGTGAGTATATTTAGACTTGAAAATCATTGTTATTGGACTGTTTAAGTTGCCATTACAGATTTTTGATAAAGCAGGTCATCAGAGCCACGTAAAATAAAAATTTTAAGATATGATATGCGGTTTAAATATAGGAAATTAAAATGGAACATGATGAGATCTATGTCTACCAAAAAAATTTGTTTGTTCCCTCGTGAGTTCAGCCACATGTTTGGGGAAAGAGAAGTTTGTTCCAGACCCAGGAACAAGGCATGCTTACTGCAGAAGTCTGGCTGCAGTAGCAAGGGGAAGCCATGAGCAATGGAAACTGCATTAAGCCTTGGCCACAGTCCCTGAGGATAAAAAGGAGGGAGTTTGAACAGGGCAAAAGTGGGGCAGAGAGAGAGCAGGGGGGAGAGAGGCAATGAAAGTGATATAGTGAGGACTTCAGAAGCCACACAAGGAAAGCAAATGTGACATGTCAGCAAAAACACAGCCCTGGAAATGTGGTTTTTGAGTGATATGTGACTCAGAAACTTGAGGGCAGCCTTACTGTGGTCACAGTATCTTTAAGTTAAAGACAGACATTATCTCATGCCAGTTTTCCTTATCTCTACTTCCTGATTTGCCTCTGCTATGCAGTACTTGCTAGTGAAGGATTATTGCCTGCATTTCACATGCCATTTTTCAGTAGATTTTTTGAAAGTGTGAATCAGTAATTGCGCTCCACTTGTATCACATTATGCCCATAGTCCAGCCTGCACTTTACCTTGTGTATTGCAGTGTTATCAAGTGAGTTCACTTGCCTCACATGGCTTTGTCTGTCATGACAACCTTCAGAGACAGATTTAACTCGTCTGATTATGAAATAAATAACAAAGAACCATCTGAATATCTTTTGATATACTTGAAGGGGGAATAAGGAATTCAGCTGCAGGTTTTCTGTGGGTGTTGATGGAGAGACAGACAGAAAGCGCAGACACTGTAAAGCCAGATGGAAAAAAATGAACAATGCTCTGGCAGAAACTAAGGCTTGTAAAACTTTAGTGTCCTGCCTCATAATAAAAAACCTCTTGTTTTTCACTAGTGGGGTTTCCTAGAAGACAATTGTATTCATTTTAATTTAGTCAGTAAAATTGCTGAAATTAATCGCATTTATTATCTTTTGGAAAAAAAGGCCTGGAAAATATTTGCAGGGAGAACTCGGTGCAGTTAGCTGATTCCTGTTGTTTTAGTAGAGACTTAAAAGTGTTTGTATTTTCATTTCAAAGCAAGAAATTTGCCAACTTGACATAATTTAGTGCTCGCATTATTTTTACTATTTGTTCTTTCTTCAAAACATCATCAAAACATTTTGTTTGTTAACAGTTACAATACATGCATACACAGGGGTTTTCCTGCTTATAAGAAATTTTGGTGCTGACCAAAAAAGTTTCGCCCATCCTCCAAAGAAAGAAACACCAGTGCTGTGATTAAAAATATTCTATAATATTATGTTTTAACCAGTTTTTCAATGTGGGGTTTAATTTACTCAAGCTTAAAATAAACTGTTGTTTTTCCAGTTGCCATAAATAATAGATGCACAGACTTGTGTTAAGTAAACAAAGTTTTTCTTATATGCAAAAAAGGTTTTAGCACCACCCACCGAAGAGGTCTTGGTCTCCCCCTAAAGAAGAAGGACCAGGGTCACTTATAAAAATATTTGTAACTTTTTTTTATGTGGGGTTTCATTACCTGAAGTATAAAATGCATTTTTGTTTATTAAATGACCAGAAATAATAGAAAAAGGGTAACGCAGACTCTTTGCTTCAACTAAATGCGCAGCCAGTCATGCATATGTCTGCCCCCCAAAGGCCCATTTTGAGCCAGGCAGGAAAAACCCTGGCATATAGATAACACTTTTCAATGCTCACCAAAAAGGGTTTGGTCTGCCCCACAGAAAAATCAACAGGCCTGTGATTAAAACAATTTTTTTAAGCAGTTTTGATAAAGTGGGTTTTAATTTACTCAAGCTTATAACAAACTGTTGTTTATCAAATGACCAGAAATAACAGGGAAAAGCAAAGACTAATGTTAAGCAAAGTTTTGCCTGTATACAAAATATTTGGCAGCCTCAACAAAGTAAAAGTAACTGTGATTTTACAACCTTTTCAGGGAGCAAAGGTCCTCTTAGTTAAATGCTCCCTGTTTCTTTTTCTTTATGAAGGGCCACAACCTTAGAGTGTCAGGTTTTCACGAGCAGGCTGCTAAAACAGAGTTCACCACACTGCAAAATTGTTAGCATAACACTGGCAACTGAGTGGACTCATTGTTATTGTTCACGCCTCTTTGCCTGATTCAAACTATTTTCATGATAAAGCCGGTGCTTTAAATGAAACCCTGATTAATAGTTTCATTGTGCGCCAAACTCAACCAGAAGTGCTGAGAGAGAAATCTGAGGCTCTATAATGTATAGTTTGGCCTTTCCACTGTTTCTGTACTATTTTAAAGCTTTCTTTTCCACCTGTATAATCATACCTTCCTCTCTCATTGCAGTCCTCGGCTTATTATGGGATCTTAGCCGATAAATGTAAATGGCCTTCACAAAGGGGGGTTAGTAGCAAAGTTAAGTGGAAGCATATGTGCTAGTAAGCTCACAGCCTGATTATAGAAACCTCAGTGGCTCTGCTGGGTTGGATTCTGCTCCTGGGACACACTCGAGTACGTGAGACGTTTGACCGTCACAGAGAAAGCAGGAACAAACAGAACTGCAACATGGAAATTAAAAATCATGGGACTTCGTGCGGTTGTCTCTGTTTCTTTGTCTTTGAAAACAAGTCCACTGAGACTGAGAGTCAGACTTTAATGAGAGGAGCAGGCAGAGCCATAATTTAAATGTATTCAAGACCAAAGGTGACGCGAGACTCAGAGCGTGAGTCGGCTCTGTGTTGTTTAGTCTGCATTTGGATTTCTTGTGTAAACAGTTTGAGAAATTTGTGGCATAAGTCAGAAATGGAACATTATTCATTTCGAAGGAACACCACTTTCATTATGAATATGTTTAGGTTCTCTGTAATATTTTGGTGAGGAAATTGGTGGTTATTTGCTTATTTGATTTGATGAATGCTGTAGACTACTCGGATCAGCAGCTGGTTAGTTTAGCTCGGCATAAATACTGGAAATATGGGGCCACTGTCAAAAGGTAAAATCTGTTTAGTTTTTGTAGGGGATAACATGTATAACATGGTAATCATTGAGCCTCAGAGGTGCTGGTATATTTTTACATTTTCACAGAGCCTATCTATCTTTCCTCCTGTTTCCTGCTGATTTAAAATGATTAAATTATGTTTATGTCTGCTCTCTTTCCCTTACAGGAGAGGATGCTGAGTCAGACTGGGGTGAATGCAAGGAGTCGAGATGTGTTTGGGCTGCGCTGTTTACCAGGTAAGATTCTACTTCTTACGAGCTAATGTTTGTAGTTATGTATAAAGACTTTTTAAAAAGTTATCAGTGAAACAGTTATTACGACACATGGACAAGTAATCAGATTTAAATTCCAATTATGATTTTGGCTTTCAACAATTATTAAAAAAAAAATCATTTATTTTCCCTGCAAAGGTCTTGTTTGGTCTTGTTTTATAAGGCAGATGCTCCCTTTTCCTTGTCTTGTCAAAAAACCCACTCTCATGTTTGCAAGTGCGTTTGCAAGTTGGACCAAACTTACATCGGGTCTGAAAAGTGAAGCCAAAGTGCCTTAAACCTGCATTCTTTCTAACGGCCAGCAGGGGGCTACTCCTTTAGTTGCAAAAAGACGTCTGATTGTATAGAAGTCATCTTCCTTCATCTGTGACCTCATTAAACACTTTTGAATTTTGGGCTCAGGTGCTAGTTTCAGGTCATATTGGACAAAACACTATGTTCATTTTGTATATTATGGTCATTGTTAGAGTCACAAAGGAGGATAAACGAGGGTGTGACTTAACAATTACAAGTTGCTGGCCAATTCCAGTCCTGCATATCACAGTCAGATCCACACCTAACTCATCACATCGAGTTTCAAAACACCAAGATGGTGACAATGAAAACACTCAGCTCGAGGCTTCATAACAGGAATTCACTAACCAGTGGGTGACATCACTGTGGCTACGTCCATCTTTTATATACAGTCTCTCACCTGGACTTTTTTTTTTTTTTTTTTTTTTGATTTTTTTTCATTTGAATTATATTAAAATTTCAAGTAACTCCTCTATAAAACCACAATATACTTACCATCATTTGCTATAGCCCTTCCTAAACACCTGCTTTTGACAATTAAACACATCTTGCACTGATGAAATCTGTGAGATTTAAGCAGGAAAAACTCCAGTTGATGACTCTCACTGTAGCTTCAGCGTCAGTAAAAATATCAACACTTAAAGCTGCTGCTGCATTCATTGTTCTTTGTGGGTTGAAATTTCCATATTACACTTGTAGCCACACCTGGAGCAGGAATGTCACAGCAGGTGCTTTGCCTTTGATGTGGGAAAACATCTGCTGTGGAAAAGCTAACCTGAACACATAAAAGAAAACTTTGAACCTTAGTGAACAATAATACAATATAGTAGATGAGATCAGAAAGTCTCATGGCTGTATTGTGTTGTGAAATGTGGTCAGATGGAAGCAGGAAGTATTTTGGTTTCATGTATTTAAATCAGTTCCTCATGAAGATAAATCCCTGTGTCCTAAAAGCTGCTGTGGCGTCAATGAATTGGGAGCAGTGGTGTGAAGTGCATACGAGTTTCTGCTCATGCTGAGCAGTGCAGCAAGAATTTTGTGTCATATGGTATACAGCAGGGACTGATTTATGCTATACATACAGAGGAATTTAACCCTTTACTAAAACAAGATGACAGTGTTGTGCATTGTATCTATTTTTTAGATATCAGGAGTTTTTTGAGCTATAACCTTACATGTGTCAGCCTGAAATCACTTTCCCGTGCACCCCCTAACTGTTAAAACCCCTGCTGTGGGGAGAATTTAGCCCTCTAGCTTTACCAGAGGTCAAGCTTCTTCCCGAGGGATAATCTGCTGGACAGTACAGGGCTGCTGGTCTTACAGCGTGGGTTATTCCCTGAGCCTGGCCCTGCTCATACACTTGTGTCAGCACAGGAGATTTTCACTAGAATGGTAGCAGACCAGAGTACCTCGATCTGAGACAAGCTAATGTTCAACGCTGCATATCAGCAGCTTCTCACAGCACTCTTCATGGAGCAGATAAGGTGTAAATATGTTTGCATATGTGAGTTATTAGGGAGTTTATGAGGCGGGGAATCCTACTTGACCTTTTTCAGGTTCAGCTTGCGTGCAGCTCTCTGTTTAATTCTTTCTCAGTTTTTATCTTTCTCCATCTTTGTTTTTTTCTTAGTGAAGCTGGATTTCTCAAAGGTGCGATGGATAAACTGCTATAGTTAACAGCAGCAATTGCCCTACAGATACACTTAAACCCCTATCAAGTTCTTTTCATCTTTAACATATTTTCAATTCCCAATATAAAGTATCTTTATCTGGCAAATAATTATATACTAATTACCAAGCCCATCTGTGTAGCTGGTATTATTTTCTGTTTTGTTTTTTCAGCCTCTCTTACTGTATATCTGTGTCATCAAGTCAAAGTGGGGTCCTGGGCAGACACAAAACTTCACAGATGTGTAATTGAGTTCAGAATAAAGGCTGTTGTTGATTATAGGAGTGGTCCAACAACTCATTTGTGTTTTGGCTGGTGTGGTCCCATTAGAAGATTGTATCTAGGTCTTTTCTTTTAACCATGTGAGTCTGTTTTTGTGTGTGTGTGTGTGTGTGTGTGTGTGTGTGTGTGTGTGTGTGTGTGTGTGTGTGTGTGTGTGTGTGTGTGTGTGTGTGTGTACCGCATTGGCGGTTTAAAGTAGGCATGATTAATTTGCTAGCTGATTAAATGGGAGAAAGAACTCTGACTAATCAACTAGTCAGAAAGTCAGAAAACAGTCGACTTTGAGCCCAGTAAAATGCATGAGTTTAAACATTGTCTGCACCAATAATGTGTGTATTTGCAAGCTATTTGAAACTGTTACATACTTTAATAATTAAACAGTATTTTAAATCCCACTGAAATGTGTGCTCGGTGCATATTGCACACAGATTAATTCAGATTGATTTGCAGTGTGGCTAACGTTAGGAAAGCTAACACCAGCGGTCTTCCTTTCTTGCAGGTTAACTAAGTTATTACATGCCAGTTTATTCTGACACAACCTACATACAACCGTCTATTGGTGGGTAGCTGGTTACTATCTTAGTACATACAGTATGTAAAATATGAGTAATTAATTTAACTGACTAGTATTTCTGATTCTGACTCCTGAGGACAGCAGCATCAAGTTGAGCAGTCACACAGATCTTTCATTTAATTTACTTTGGCAGGTGTTTAGGTTTGTAGAGAGATTTTGTCAGTGCAATGGACAGAGTTAATGCCTAATTAGCCAATCGCATGGCAGCAACTCAGTGCATTTAGGCTTGTAGATATGGTCAAGATGACCTGCTGAAGTTCAAACCGAGCATCGGGAGGGGGAAGAAAGGTGATTTTGAACGTGGCATGGTTGTTGATACCAGAGAGGCTGGTTTAAGTATTTCAGAAACTGCTGATTTACTGGGATTTTCCCACACAACCATCTCTAGGGTTTACAGAGAATGGTCTGAAAAAGAGAAAATATCCAGTGCGTGGCAGTTCTCTGGGTGAAAATGCCTTGTCAGAGATCAGAGGTGAATGGCCAGACTGCTTGGAACTGATAAAAAGGCAACAGTAACTCATCACTTGTTACAACCAAGGTATGCAGAAGAGCATCTCTGAATGCACAACATATCAAACCTTGAAGCAGATAGGCTTCAGCAGCAGAAGACCACACCGGGTGCTTGTCAGCTAAGAACAGGAAACTGTTCACACAGGCTCACCAAAATTGCACAAAAGAAATCTGGAAAAATGTTGTCTGGTCTGATGAGTCTCAATTTCTGTTGCGTCAGAATTTGGCATAAACACCATGAAAGCACGGTTCAGTGGTTCAGGCTGGTGGTGGCGGTCTAAAGATGTGGGGTTTATTTTGTTGGCACACTTCGGGCCCCTTATTCCAACTGAGCATCGTTTAATGCCACATCCTCCCTGAATATTGTTGCTGACCATGTCCATCACTTTATGACCACAGTGTACCCATCTTCTGATGGCTGCTTCCAGCAGGATAACCATGTCACAAAGCTCAAATCATCTCAAACTGGTTTCTTGAGCATGATAATGAGTTCACTGTACTCAAATGGCCTCCACAGTCTCCAGATCTCAGTCCAACAGAGCACCTTTGGGATGTGGTGGAATGGGAGATTCACATCATGGATAAGCAGCCGACAAATCTGCAACAACTGTGTGATGCTGTCATGTCAATATGGACCAAAATCTCTGAGGAATGTTTCCAGCACCTTGTTGAATCGGTGCCATGAAGAATTAAACCAGTTCTGAAAGCAAAAGGGGGTCTAACCTGATACTAGCAAGATGTGCCTAATAAAGTATCAGCTGAGTGTATATCAAGGACTTTGTGTACTTCCGCTGACCTTACACACAGACACACGCACACGCGCACACACACATACACACACACAAACAAATTCTATTCTTAGCTGTCAACATTTCACTGTGAAATGTCGAAAGTCTCTCCTGCACA